>NW_019294735.1:0-22510 GCF_000500325.1 Leptinotarsa decemlineata | reverse complement strand
TACCGTCCAACCCGTGTTAGGAATCACACGTTAAAAGGTAAGACCTCGTTAATCCTTAGCTCGCACAAGTTTCGACTTCTGAGGGTTGTCGTTCGTAGGGGTGCGACAGCTGGTTAACGGAAAAACAGATTTTTTTTTAAAACATTGAAATTGGTTTTAAATTTGCGGGATTATCAGTATCACCCCCCTTATATATTGGAATTACTAATGCGTTTTTTAAACATGCTAGAAAAACTCCTGTTGCAAATGAAACATTTACTGATTCAACTAGTACCATAATAGTTGAGTCGGGGAGATGTGAAAATATTTTTATAGATAAATCATCCCACCCAGATGCATTTTTATTTTTGATTTCATTAAAAATTTGTTTCATCTCTACGGTATCCGTAGGCGTGAAAAAAATGATTCAGAAACAGATTCAAATAAAACAGTGGATCATTTGAGGAAATAATCTGTTTAGAAACAGTTTCTGCAACTGAGCAATAGTATTCATTGATTTCTAACCGTATAAAAGAACAAACAAGAAGATGAAACGTTCGGTTTGAGTAGAGCCATGAAGATGATAGCACAGTCAATTAAGATTCAAATAGATTTAGTTGCCAGTTCTTACTTCAGAGACTCCCTCTCCGATGGCTACAGAGGAGTGTTTTTATAAAACAAAAGTTAATGAGAGAATTCAGGGTGGCAGCATTGCCTCGAGTAAGATAGCTGCGCCCTCGGACTAAGCTTCTGTTTACAGACAGAAGAAGTCTGACCAAATGCACTCAGCTAAGTAGCAACACCCTTATACATTAAAGACGAAGAAGCTAACTTCAGGGTGTCGGTTTTTCATGACGGTATGCGCGCGCATCGTTAAAATTTACTCTCATTATTTTTTCTCAGCGCGCCAAAAGAATTATACAATGAGCCATAATAGTTAAATTCAAGCGTGCCTACAAACGATAAAAGTAATTTTCATATAATCAGAGGTATAACTATTGAAAACAATTTTCACCCATCAGAACAAAACTGCTCTCTCTCTCTCGACGCGCGTTTCATCACGAGATGATTTAGAGTAGTCTCAATAACTTGGTTTGATATACACGCGCGTCAAGCGATAGCGTTTTTGTTCTGACGAAGAAACGCTGTTTTCAATAGATTCATTTCATGCCAGAGATTCTACATTCTACTTACCGAAAAATATAACTCCCGAAAATTGAAAGAAAGGACCAGTGTTGAGTAACTTGATGAACTCATCAACATGATTTTGTTCAAACTGAGCTGATAAGAAAAAAAAATAGTTTTAGGTAACATAAAAGTGATTTCATAGAATGGAATATTATGATTAAGGGCAATGAAGAATGATCGAGTTCAAGCTGTAGTGGAATTGCACACAAATTGTAAGGCTGCTAAAGTAGGTCACCTTTCCAAGGAGAGTAATATGAAATGAGTTACCATTTCTCTCATTTTCTAGATGAAAATAACCGGCCAGTTCTATTCCGAGGAAACTGTTTTATAAAATCCCAGTTGGAGATTCTTTCGTCCGTTTGTTAGAACTTTCATGTTCAATAAAGTCTCATATTGACTCAAAGACATTCTTTGAAGATGGAAATGGTAGCTTGAAAACATAGATTTCCGTACCGGTAAGAGTGGGAGGATATCTTTCTCAGTGACAGCGGCATTGGTAGACGTATAACCTATACAACTGAAATTTATTATATCTGCAAATGGATTGTATTGAGCACGAAGAATAATGTGAAAAAACGGCAAAGCCGATCATTTTTCATTTTGAGGAGGAAACCTGCATCTTTCCACTCCTAGTTTCCCACATTTTTTTGTATCGAGATGGAGTAGTAGAAAGCCAAAAACTTTCTTTCCCAAAAATTAGTCACTCCTAAAAATATAACCTTTTCAATATAAAGAAAACTGTATACTATATTAACACTATTCCAATAATCATTATTAATTATTGGTAGGTATTTATGAACTATTTGTGATACCATCTGAAAATTACAATATATTACAGATATTTGAGAATGATATGTGAATATTTATATTATCACGATCAGTTCTTTTGAAATATTGTGAATTATACGAAAATTAGGAACATTAGCATATAAAATTGGAGAAATTGCCTTATTCAACTCTTCTGTCATTCATCATGTAAACTGCGTACAGCTTGCACATAACACAATATATAATGAACTCAAAAAAACCAGTCATAACCCGTGAATATTGATATTGGCGTCGTATCATTTCGTTAATTTCAGTGAATGAAAAACTATTTTACATGGACAGACTACAAACAATTCGCTTTTACGACGAAAAAAATTTCCAGGACGTGATTTGAGCAGTATATAATATGAACGTTTTCAAATAAGAGTGATTACCTCAACAGCGTGGGTTTTCATTTTGAATTTATGATCTTGAACAAAAAAAAGTCTGTTTAAAAAAATCCGTTTAAAATCTGTTTTTCCATTGATCAGCTGTCGTATATCATTAGTTTTCGAAGTATCGATTCGATTCGAATATCATGAGTGAACATCTCTGATATCTGTAGAGTGAGGACGGTAAGTGTAGACTCACATCACTTAGGCCACATGTGACCCATTGTACATCCTCCGGAGGAGTTGTCCTCCTAGGTCATCGTCCAACCTGTCCTTTCAAGGAAGGTGAACAGGTCAATGAGAGACTTATTTTTATATCGGCAGGTGTAGGCCAAGACTCGCCGAACACACAGTCTCTTTGGCAACCTTGAGGTGTCTCACGGTGGCCTCCGCAAGGGTTTTGGAAGGTGCAGCGATATTACTGTCGTTGCAAGTGAAGGAGCTTTCCTGCAGGGGCAGCCGGTTCCTTGCCTTCATTCAAGGCGAAGCTGTTGGCGCCCGCCGCAGGAAGTGGCCTTGCTGTTATGTCCAGCCTCATTCCGCGGTAGATTAGGGTGGACATTTCTGTTCATCCCCAGCCACCGCCTTATATTGAGGTGAGGACTTCTGTCCAGCCTCGGGATTGGTTTATGTTTTTGTTGTTTCTGTTGTCGGCACGATTCCTTACACCTTAGCTTGGGTAGGCTGGTCCACAGTGGCATGTTTTGCAAAGGCATGAGTAAACATTAATCTCTTCAATTTCTAAATTTCAATTCAATGTAAACACAGAAAACGAAATAATTATAACATGATCTAACGATTTTATTTCAAACTCATGCGGAAAGAAAATGAAAAAAATCGTGAAACAGGGATTGAAAAAAGTCTGGTAGTGATTCCACTGAATCTACTTGAATAATTATTGTATTTATTGAACATCACGAATTTATCATCACAATAGATGTTTATATTTTATGGTTAAATTCAGTCTTTTGAACTTGGGACGGAAAATAATGTGATGCATTGCAAAAGTTTTTTTTTGTTGGAGCATATGCAACCTTTCATTCTGATATATGAGATTTTAAACAAAATATCCCATTGAATATTTGTTTGTAATATTTTGTTGGAAGGCCAAAGTATTTTACGTAAATTTCCATTCAGTATAGATGAAATAATGCTTGGATATAGTCGCTGTAGCTAAATATGGTACATATTACAAATTTTCAATAGTGGGCATTTGCCACTATTATTGTCTATTGTTTTGTTTATTGTTGTCAGAATGACATTTCGAATACTTTATTGAATACTTTATGTCATGATTCTGTAGTTTTCTTAGTGGAATGCCACATTTGAGAGAATTATTTTGTATTGAAATTGTTACTTTAGTCAATGAGGAATGTAGACAAGAAGATATTGCGCGGAAATTGCATATCCATCAATAGACTGTTTCTCGTATTGTGAAGCGATACAATGGGACTGGGGAGTACAAAAGGCGGCCTGGCCTGGTCAATGACGTAAGAGGTGTACAACACCAAGAGATGACCAATATTTAAAAATTCAATCTTTGCGAAATCGCACGCTTACAGCTCCGCATCTCAGAAATGATTTACTGAGCACAAGACAAGTTAACATATAAGTGTCAAAACAGTAATGAGAAGACTCAAAGAAGCTGGTTTAAATCACAAACGCCCTGCCAGAGTTCCTAGGATTCTCCCACGTCAGAAATCTAGACGGTTACAATTTGCTATAGTCCATATCAACTGGAATGAACATCAATGGGGAAAAATTCTCTTCACAGATGAAACAAGAATACATTTATGGAAATCAGATAGACGTGGTCGAGTACACAAAAGATCTGGAGAAGGTTTCGCAGAATGTAATCTTGTTCATAACGTTAGCTTTGGTGGTGTTTCCATTATGTTGTGGAGTAGCATTCGTTGGGACAGTCGCGCCAAGCTTATAGAGGTGAATTCAAGAATAAATTCTGACTGGTACATACGCAACATTTTTGAAGAGTATGTTTTACCTTACGGGCGGCTTCATTGGTTACGACAATTTCGTGCTAATGCATGATAATGCTCGTGAACATACTGCAAATACAGTCACCCAGTATCTTGAAGTTGTTGTACTTGAGGCAGTGGAGTGGCCACAAAACCGATCTGACGCAAATCTCATAGAACATATCTGGGACATTCTAAAAAGACATATACGAGGCACGAAATCCAGCTCCTAACTGAATTGCAGAACTAGGAATTGCTGCACAGGAAGAAATGAATCGAATTCCATAAAAAAACCATCGAATACCTTTTGCAGAGTATGCCCAGGGGGATGCATGCTATCGTTAGAGCTAGGAGAGGAAACAGTAAGTACTGAACTGTTATTATTTGCCTCAAAGAACTTTCATTTTGTCGTCATGATTGCTTGTTCTGATCAAATATCAATACCAAAACTAGTATATTCCTATACTTACAAGTGGGTTATGAAATTTCAATATCTGGATATACATTAAATACTTCAGCATATACCATTCACTAATGAAAACTACATAAATATTCAGACAACTAGAAATGATTTCAAAAACTACACCTCACGATTTGATCTCCAGAAACTTTGTTTGAAAAATATATCACAACATGTTTCGCTAAGACATTAGCTCTTTCAAGTGATTCATCACTAGTAACTGCCGAATCAATCAGAAATCTAGAAATAAACATATAATCAAGACTTGAAATAAAATATGCAATATTTTTGTCTGTGAGTGTATTATTTCCCAAAGAAGATGACTCTCACTTGTGCAGCCTACGATCATCAGACATATTTTCAGAAAAGTTAAAGAATTGGAGCAAGAATTGAACATATCCATCAGTAAAGTTTCCCCAACCACTATTCAAGAGACACCAACACAGCCCAAAAGTAACCTCAGATTATATTTGACAATTATTTCCAAAGACAACTCTTATGGAAATATTACCAGAGTATCAGCATTCAACAATAATTTATACTGACGAATCGACAACAGACACTGGCATAGGTTACTCTACAGTTGTTGATAATTCGCCTCATTCATGGACACTATCCCCAACAATGTATACTGCAGAACAGTACGCTATATGACAATTTTCGCGATATTGCGAAATGCACGAAGATATTACTTTGGCTGCCCTCAGAAGTCTGTTGAATATAATAGGTAGAAACGCAGGTACTTAAAATTCAGGAACTCCAAATAGTAAAAAATATATTTAACGAATGTGAAATATAATCTCAACTCCAAAATACAAATCATGAAATTATAACAAAAATTTATTGGCACACCAGGGCGACTTCATTGATTCCAGTGGCGCATTTGACTTTTCAGGAAAACCCGAAAAAACTTGCAGCAACACATCATCTGAAGATCTTGATCTGCCAATGTCCTCTCTTTCCTAAAACAAAATGTAGGGTGTTTCCAGAGGCTCCAATAAATTCAATGCTGCATCGCCAGAACACTTAGTGACACGACTATCATCAAACTTGAACCGTTTCGTCTTTGACCAAGGCGTAAAAATGACCAGATTCAATGCCAGAAACACAGTGAGCAATTACTGCATGAAGATTATGATAGTGGTCTGCTAGATTGAAGTATTAATCTATTTCGAACCTTCGTAAGAGTTTGGTGCTTCCGTCAGAGGTTGAGTAATGTTGGAAGATCATCAGTCTTATTATTGGATTGACTGGTGCCTCAGCTATACTTGTTTTCTTATGACAGTCAGTTAGTTTGGCGCATGTTTGGCAATACAGTCGATCATCTCCTGTTGAAAGTTACATTTTCAGATAATTTAACAATTAGCTTTGCATAGACTGATCATTAGTTATATTAGGAAACGCTAGTTGAAGTTTCAGAAATTCATATACGTTTTTGCTCTCTTGAACATTCACTACAAAGTAAACAAGTGAGGATTTTTCCAGCAAGAGATTTACAAACACAAGACGAGATAAATTGTACGAAATTATTCCATTTAGAGCGGTCAGGAGTATTGATTCTGTAATTTTTTTGCTCACGAAGAGTATTTCAAAAATTCAGAACAATCCTTTTGTTATCCTAATGAGTAACTAGTGGACTTCAAAGACTCCAGGAAATCGGTTGTAGATACAGCTGCATGAACAGGTGTTTGAGTTTGGGGAATAAGTAGGAAACATTCTCGTTCTCGTTCATCATAAAAACCACGTTTTTGAAATTCTTCGTCAAGAACAACACTTGTAAAATGCTATTCATGTAGCAAGTGTTTCCTAAATTATCTAATCCAATTTTCTTCTCAAGATTTCCAGGACAACTCTCTACTGATTCGTAAGGAAGAACATGTTTCACAGAATCTGCATAAGAACCGTTTCTTAAGCTGCAATCGATCCTTCCAAGTGATGAAGGGTTTCGTAGAGGAATCGATTCGGCTCTTTCTTCATGAAGCTCTTCCACTGAACCACGAGGACTGCAACTCATATTTTGGGGGGCAAGAATGACCTATGTCCATCGACCGCACTGAAAAAGGAGAAGGTGGATAAATCAGTTGCGAATTAACCTTGATAGGAGCCTGATGAATATCCACATATCTCCGGTTGTTTCGAAGAGATTTTAGTTCCGTATTGAAATAAGGGCAATGCACGATCTCATCAGAATTATTTGAAGGAGGAATAGTTCCAAGGACCGAAGCAGCATTACCACGTTGAATAGCAATACTAATTCTTTTTATAAAAAAAGAGGTAGAATGGTGATCTTTCGTTGCTTCGCCTATTCTCCTTCCGAGTTCATAAACGAATAACAGAGACTCCGGGCCATAAATACCAAAAGTTCCAAACGCTACTGGATGAAACAGATGGTTGTTACCAAGGTTTTGGTATTTTTTTCGTTTCAATTTATCGCCAGAAAATGTTGCGGTTCCAGGAGACTTCGAACTTTCATCTACATGGGAAGCCGCGACCGTGTCAACGCAAGTGAAGTCTCATACCATACCGTATTTCCATGGTATGAGAGACACACCATCTGGTCGTTTACCATCATTTCAACTGGTACCTAAGGGCTCCAGAATTGCAGGAACATACGGTGACACCATACCTCGTTTCAATATGTCATACACCTGGTGATGTCGAGATGTACGCCCTGCACTCCTCCTGCAACTCAAACCATGTGTATCTTTCTCATTAACTATACTACCGCATACACAAGTATGAGGAACATTGAATATGTATAGCTACTATACAACGGAGCTCATTTTGCGTTTTCGTAAAACTGTTTAGTGAAAATCTCACAATGAAGTGTTTTTTGAAAACGAATCTATACAACTTAAAAAAACTTCAATTCGAACAAAAACCATTAACTACAAAGAAAAAGGATTTTTTCGCACTATTCAGTTCTTACATTCGAGATCCATTTATTACGCATTTCTTTCATATGCGTAGCAAACCAATCTGCTTGTCGACTGAAAACAATCCCGATTGGAAAAGCATAAAAAACACAATGCGGCGCCAACAAACCGAAAAACAATGATGCCTTCTATTATCTGAATCTAACAAAGCCATTAATCATGTGTTCTAAACGAAACCGGACGGAGCAGGCTAATTGCCATATTTTTAGCGAGTGAATATCGCCTATTGAAGTACTATAATAAATCACTATTGTTCTCTTGTTTGTGATTCGAATTCGAGATAAATAAGTACTATTACTCATCTGAAAAGTCCGAGAAAAGAATCGTACTGTTCATATGCACAGTTTAGCTAGTGTTGGAGACGATTTATATCACAACATATTTTTTCAATGGGATCTACGCTCCTATGGCCAATGGCCTACATGACAAAAATATGACATTTTTAGTTGAATAGCATAAACTAATCAATATATCAATCAGTCAATATTTACTTAATATTCAATCAATATTCACTCCTCAATACAATTGAAAGACCACTACTTTGTAATGATCGTATACAGGAATAAGTTTTATGATAAATATAATAACGTGACCTTTGGAATTTACTCTTGTTGGTAATGACGGTCGGGCCGGAGTATACAGAAGGAGGAATGAAAGTTTCATTCCCTACTGCTTATCTTCAAGGGTCCCATTTGGAGGTGGATCGATAATGGTGAGGGGTGCAGACCTTGTAGTTATTGGTAACGGATCCCTTACCGCCCAAAGGTACGTTAAAAGTATGTTGGATGTCCAGATACATCACAGAGCAGAAGCAGGAGGGTACATTTTTCTTTCAAGCAGGAATCGTGTGTCAGTACCAACAAGCCCACAATATCCACCACTTTGGGGTGTCCTGCTTGCAGCCCGGACCTGAATATCATCAAACATATCTGGGAACAACTGGGGAAGAAGCATTCGAAGCCGTTAGAGCCAACCCAACACTTTAGATGAGCTAGAAATCGCTCTTTGAGAAGAGTGGGAGCGTTTGTCTCAATAAAACCTCAGAAGGATCATGAGAACCATGCCCCGTCGAATCTGGGCTGTGAATTATGTCCGAGGAGGTAACACAAGATACTGAGCCATTGATTGTTACACAAAAAACTTCTTGTTCACTTTTGATTTCAATAGTTAAAGGGTTTTTTTCATTTTGATTTTGATAGTTCAAATCAAATCAAATAAAATGAAAATAAACTTTATTGTATGAAGAACATAATTCTCACTGACAGAGTCGTTTACAAAATAAAGAACAAAACAACAATCACCTTCAAATATCTATCGATATGCTAAATCGAAAGGAATTTCTCTCCAGCTGATAAAATAAAATTGACAAAGATAGTGATGATACTAAGAAGGAGAAAGCAGAGTAGAGAAGAATATTGAAACGGAGAACAGATGCTTGNAAGTCATTCCAACCAGATTAATTTCATTAAAAATTTGTTTCATCTCTACGGTATCCGTAGGCGTGAAAAAAATGATTCAGAAACAGATATATGATTTAAAATAAATCAGTGGATCATTTGAGGAAATAATCTGTTTAGAAACAGTTTCTGCAACTGAGCAATAGTATTTATTGATATCGTTGCATTCTGAATTTGTTTTCACAGGAGCAGAGTTGCTTTTAACTTTCAAGTCATTGGCAATTTTCCATCTCTCTTTTTGCCTGTGACTTGCATTTTCTACTCTGTTCCTATAGTATACCTTTTTAGCCATTTTCAAGGTTTTTCTATAAATGGACCTATACTTGTTATAAACAGAAATGAAGGTTTCATTTTCACTGGCAAATTTTCTAATCATATGTAGGGATCGTAGTTTTTTTTCCGAGATTTTGATACCCTTTGTCAACCAGGGATTTTTAGCTTTTTTCTTGATTAGCTTAAGAGGAAAGCTTCACTACTTTTTTGACGTATACCCAATACACGACAAAAATTATTCAATAATTAAACATGGTAGCTATTTGCATTGCCTTTCCAAATAATATATAAAACGAAATCACAAGCTCATAAAGGAGCGATCCTTTAGTTTGTTTTGAGGAGTTTATAATTCGATAATTATTCCTTATGTGTATCTAATAACCTCAACATTATAGTGGTGCACAAAGAAATAAACGAAGTTTTGGGCTTGGAGTTTGGATATCATTCATACAGTTGAACAAGAAAACAAGAAGTGTTTCAGATCTCAGGACAACACTGAATGTTCATATGCTAATTGCGTTCTACTGTTATCTTTTCATAACCTGTGAGTGATATCCTATGCTTGAATGTCTAATATTTGCAAATTTGCATAACAAGATATCTACTTCCCTTTATTGCAATACCTTCAGACAGCTAGGCTGGGCTAGGCTAGGTCCATATTGAGTGGTCTATCTGACCCTCCACCGCAACCCGCAAGGGTTTTTTGTGGAACCCAGTTTCTAAACGAAACCGATTAGTTTGTATGGTAAGTGGTTTTTCAGGTCAGATGGTAAGAGTACGGCTCTGCCGAACTCTAAAAATCTTATTAGGTCCCCAGCGGGCCAGGCACAAAGTATGTGATCTGCTGACAGTGATCTGTAAGAAGGCCTGTCAGACATCGTAATTCATTCCTACTGTAGTCCAACAACTATTGGGTATAAACCTTCGAAAGGTGAATAAATGCGTTGGAGTGAACCAATCCTGGAAGATTCTGCCAGAAGTCCATGAATCTTCCTGCAATCCAGGTGTTCAATCTTTGTTTGGCAAAGCCTAAAGCGATGCAGACCAGAGAAAATCTGTTTAGTCTCCCTATCAAGGAGAGTCGTTTTTAGTAATTCGCTACCAACTTAGACGGTGCTCGGTAGGAGCCAAGAGCTTCCATACAGGAAGATAAGGTCTCTGCTATACGAGTATGGCCGTTTAGGTATTTTTCAAATTGAGAGGGTCTAGTGAGTACTACTGTAATTATTTTGAGCCGATCGATGTTCCGTTGAGGCAGTTCTTCAGTTATTTTTCAGACAGAATCCTTATGACAGTTTCTCAATGGGTATTTCCAGTATTCTTAATGTTTATTATTGATCGATGCTGCGATCTCGTCTGTTACCCAACTCAGTTTTTGTAGAAGTTTTTTGTGGAAAATATTGCCTTATAATTTTGAAATAAGTATGAGTTTCAAGGGTTTGCTCACCCATTTTGCCCGTCACTAACACAACAATGTTTGTGTTCGGCCCGTCTGAGAAAGTTCGTTCAATCCGCCGCAAGAAAGATCCGAAAACAAAAATCCCTATCAAGTTAACGTCAGCTGTAACCGAAACGGCATTTCATTCAACTTTAATTAGAAATGTTTTTGTTTATGTTAGAAATGCCGGCGCCCGGCAGAAGTTGAGTGACGTTAGACCGATCCGGTGGTGTCCGGAATTCCGGGGGCGGTTTCGGCCTGCCCCACATCCGTCCAAATCTCGTACGGTTTTCCGTCATTTCAGAATGGCGTCGAGCTGTTTTGTTGCGTTATCTGATGCCTTGGGGTATTTCTGATATTTCTCTTGTGCAATTAGAGAGGGTTGGAAAATTTTGTTTAGATGATTTGCTAGTTATTATTTTGTTTTCGATAACTCAAAATGGAGTCCACAAGAGAAATGAGAAAAAATATATCTCTCATAATTCATAAATTATGAGTAACATATTGTCAATTTTATATCCTGAATTGGAAATTATCAGGCATAATTTTATACCAATTTCTTCAAGCAACTTGAAGTGGCGCCACCTATCTTCAAATTTTCAAATAAAACGAAGGTGTGTGAATATTCTTCAGGTTTGAAGGCCGTGAAAACCTCGACCGCGAAAGCTTCGACCATTTTGTCAAAAAAAAGGTGTATCAACTAACTTACTTGAAATGGCATTTCTACAATAGTAATTCTTCATNTGAAAAAAATACTTTTTTCAAATGAAGAAATACATGTAAAGTGAATTCGAATTATATCAAGGAGGTTACATACAGCGCCATCTGCTCGCGAATAGATCGAGTAATAATGTCGATAATTCTGTCAAATACAGATACCGAGCATTCAAACGGGAATAAATATGAAATGAAAAGGAGAAATACAAACAGACAAACAAACATACATACGTACAGGTGAAGCTAATAAAAGCGTGTTAATAACCTTGATTGCCTTTGGCTCGCATCGCTGAGTGAAATTCTACTAACCTTTGGTCAAAATAAGTACATACTGAACTGTTTATGAAGTCAGCTGGTGATAAAAAACTTCACAAACTGACTTCAATATTTTTAAAACTAATTATTACAGTTTATTGTATGATTGTCACTATAAAGGGTTTTACAAAAAACGCGACACGTGTTTCGCTATACAATAGCATCTTCAAGCGCTTGGGGACGCTGTGTATAGTGGTGGCAGTTTTCTTTGATATAGAAAAGGCATTTGATGTGACTTTGAGATATGATATTTCACATGAATTCCATGAATGGGGATTTCGACAAAATCTCACAAAAATTATATCCTCAATTTTTTCTGAGAGGTGATAGGAGAGAATTGAAGATACTTCATCTTCGTTACGAGTATCAGAAAATGGTATTCGTCAAGGCTCAACCTTGAGCTGGGCACTTTGCTATCGCTATCAATAGTATACCTAAGGGTATAAATTCAGAAATAGGACGATGCCTGCATGTAGATGATCCGCGAATTATGTACGGAGGAAATTCAATTGATGAAATCACAAATCAAGTACAGCGATCTGTACATCAGCAGGAAACAGAGGAAACTATTAACTATGAAGACCAAATGTATACACTGAATGAATACTTAATTTTATAAAAATTTTATCAACTCGCTGTGGAGCTGAAACTGAAACTCTCATTAAAATTATGAATGTCTAGTTATGTCCCGTATGAATTATGGCTGTATTGTCTATTTCTCTGCTAGAAAGGCTCAGTTGAAGCAAAAATTTCGAATATTTAATTTCAAGATTTTTTCATGTTAATTTATCTTTTCTAAACACGTTATTTTTATTGATGATTGTTGGAAGGCCAAAGTATTTTACGCAAATTTCCATTCAGTATAGATGAAGCTAATATGTAAAATAATGGTACATATTACAAATTTTCAATAGGGTGCATTTGCCACTATTATTGTCTATTGTTTTGTTTATTGTTGTCAGAATGACATTTTGAATACTTTATCGAATACTTTATGTCATGATTCTGTAGTTTTCTTAGTGAAATGCCACATTTAAGAGAATTATTTTGTATTGAAATTGTTACTTTAGCCAATGAGGAATGTAGACAAGAAGATATTGCGCGAAAATTGCATATCCATCAATAGACTGTTTCTCGTACTGTGAAGCGATACAATGAGAATGGGGAGTACAAAAGGCGGCCTGGTCAAGGACGTAAGAGGTGTATAACACCAAGAGATGACCAATATTTAAAAATTCAATCTTTGCGAAATCGCACGCTTACAGCTCCGCATCTCAGCACAAGACAAGTTAACATATAAGTGTCAAAACAGTAATGAGAAGACTCAAAGAAGTTGGTTTGTTTGCAAAAAAATTAGTTATTTGCACGAAACATGGTACCCAGGTTTTTTTGACGTGTGAAATCATAATTTAGTATTAATTTTCATGTAACATCTAGAGAGCGCTGCACACCCTGCAATTATTTATTTGAAATTGCTCTAACTTTTTTAACAGTAAACTTTTGTCAATTTTCATGAGAACCCTAATTGCCACACCTTTTCCAAGTAAAAAAGGTACCTGTCCTCAACAACGCTGAAGGTGATCGTTTTCGAGATATTTACAATTTTATATATCGTTAGTTTTCATTGATATCTATATAGACAAATTAAAAAATCAAAATATTCGTTAATATGAGAGCCCTGGAAACCTTGATATGATAGATATCCAGGATAACTTACCTAGAAACAATTTGGATTTCCATTGAATTTGAGTTGTGCAATAAGGACCTGAATTGAAGTTTTATAAATTTCGTGGGAGTGAGAGCCCTCGATAGAAAACAGAATGTTGTTGAATGTAAACCTTCTTATTGTCTGTTGCCATTATCTCTGGTTTTGAACTCATTTCAACTATACCAATATGTCGCCGGGTTTAGACGGTATCAATCCAGTATCGATGCAAAACTCATCCATATTTAATTTCCAAAGCAAGTTGGGCTTCATATACCTTCATTTCGACTCCAGACAAAATTTCATAGGATTTGGCGAATGCCTTAAGACGAATCTGTCTTACAATGGCATTTACATTAGAAAAACTACTTCACTGGCTTATCAGAGAGGTAGAACTGGATAACATCACTGCATCCAGAGCAATCTTCGTACAAAGTAGGCAATGGAAACATAACATGATCAGAATGAGTAAGTGAGTTCAGCTGCTCTCCTAGATATTGAAGGCGCTTTCGAAAAAACATCCTCATAATTTATCATCCAGGTATCGGGGAGAGAAGGAATCCACGTTACATGTTGCAGATGGATAGACGCTTAACGAAATATTTGTATATACGATCATTATTGGAAAAACAGTGTTGGCACAAGTGACAAGGTATTGCCTTCAATCCAACTTTCATGAGATCTTTTAATAACAGGTTACTAGGTTTTCTGGTTTAGTAAAAGGGTTGTGAGATGCTTCAATATCTAGAAGTGATATTATATTTTGGATTGACTTGGAACCAATATTTGAACAGGTTAGAAATGAAACTAAATGCTAGCCAGACGCACTTGAGCAAAAATATGGTGACTGAAACCAGACATTCCCAATAGTGGTCAAATCCATGAAAACGTACCTATGTGTTTTTGGTTTGGTAGCAAAATTCAAACAAGCGACTCCAAAGATTTGCAAAGAAATACCTCTTCTATTCGCCAGACTAATTACTGGACAGTAAAAGTTACAGTACAAGTACAAATTACCAAAATGAAACTGTACAATGGAGACTTCACCTGCAGGTATTGCATTACCCATTGTAACTAATTGTTGTTTCTGGAAAGCATGGAATTTTGTGGGTAATTTTCATAGTTAGAGCTTCATATAAAAAACAGAAATCAACCACGGAGTAACTGTTGCAGAACATATAGCTATAGAAATAAGTCTGATGTGCCATAATGAAACATTTGATAGTCAAATTCTATACCGGATATAAACATAGATGGTATGCTTGCTTGCATGCTCTTTGTCTCCCTCTGATCTTGACGTATCTGCTCGTTTTTTATCAATTTTTCCGAAACAACAACAAAAAACATTCGCAAGTTGAAATGAAAACTTTACGTTTTGTTCCGGTGGGTTATTTGTTAGAATTGAGAAATATGCGTCCTTCTTTTGAATTACACTTCATCTACTGTAAATTGAACCCTTTGGTATTATTGTTACTATATGAACTAGTGCTTAATATTTCATTTGTTGCCGCCTGAGTTTGTGCTATTTATGTTTGTTTATCCTTATGTGTATCTAATAACCTCAACATTATAGTGGTGCACAAAGAAATAAACGAAGTTTTGGGCCTGGAGTTTGGATATCATTCATACAGTTGAAAGAACAAGAAAACAAGAAGTGTTTCAGATCTCAGGACAACACTGAATGTTCATATGCTAATTGCGTTCTACTGTTATCTTTCCATAACCTGTAAGTAATATCCTATGCTTGAATGTCTAATATTTGCAAATTTGCATAACAAGATATCTCCTTCCCTTTATTGCAATACTTTCAGACAGCTAGGCTGGGCTAGGCTTGGTCCATATTGAGTGGGTTATCCGACCCTCCACCGCAACTCGCAGCCAAATGCGGGTTCACACTCGACCAAATGAACCCAGCTTCTTAACGAAGCCGATCAGTTTGTATGGTAAGTGGTCTTTCAGGTCAGATGGTAAGAGTACGGCTCTGCCGAACTCTAAGAATCTGATTAGGTTCCCAGCGGGGCAGGCACAAATTATGTGATCTGCTGACAGTCCGAGTAGTTCATTCCTACTGTAGCCCAACAACTATTGGGTATAAACCTTCGAAATGTGAATAAATGCGTTGGAGTGAACCAATCCTGGAAGATTCTGCCGGAAGTCAATGAATCTTCTTGCCATCCAGGTGTTCAATCTTTGTTTGCAAAGCCTAAAACGATGCCAATGATAGGTTCTGGTCCAATGAAGCTGCTTGCAGTACCCTCCTTTGCGAAGGAGTCAACAGCCTCATTGACTACAGGCCAATATGGCCAGGAATGCAGACCAGAGACAATCTGTTTAGTCTTCCTATCGAGGAGAGTCGTTTTTGGCAATTCGCTACCAATTTAGACGGTGCTCGGTAGGAGCCAAGAGCTTCCATACAGGAAGATAAGGTCTCTGCTATACGAGTATGGCCGTTTAGGTATTTTTCAAATTGAGATAATATTGAAAAAAACATATTATTACATACAATATGTTAATGTCAGAAAATCATCGATGTAAAATTTGAATTTTCAAACAGGTAGGCTGTTGTACTAATGGTGTTGCTAGGAAACCAATCAATAGGAAATCAAATATCTGTCAATTTAAAACAACGATAAAAATAAAAACAACAATAAACATAATTTGGCGCTCCGGGGCTACTTCATTGATTCCAGTGGCGCATTTGCATTAATTCCGTGATTTGATTTGAAAATTGCGATCTTAGTGGTCAGTAGTTCCATTGAAAAATGTCTAATTTTTTCTGACTTCTCTGACTCCACCGGAGTTAGTAGAAGCAGCGTCACAAAAATTATTGCCAGCTAAATTGTGTTATTGGCTTATTTTTCGGAACTGACACAACAACAAAAGCCATCAACAGTGTGGTCGAATTATTCAATGTTCGAAAGTATGTTACAATCCAATACAAAATGGGAAAGGTTACACGCCCAAGAAAGCTGTGATATTTACGAGTACACATATTTGTGACATTTTAAATAATGCTCCCGATGAAGTTTATTTAATGGCCAAGGTTGTTGTATTTGGGATTGCAGGAGCTTGTCGAATTTATGAAATCAGTTCAATTGTGTGTTTTGCGGTAACATAAACGATAAACCGCCAACAGACTATCCGCTCATACATATATTTACAGATAACTCCGGGAGATACAGCCTGTAACCGCGGTCTTTGTATGCCTTGCTATAATTGTTAACATTGTATTTCCGCGAGAGGCTTACCAAGAAATAGTACCAACATAACCATGCAAAAACATCGTTAAACCGATATGCACCGAGTTTGTAATTTGAAACAAATTGGTTGGGATTACACACGAACTATGGAAAGATATATGTGAATGACGTATTATCTTTATACTGCTGATAGCGAATATTTTTTAGAAATGTACTATTGTCAACATAGTTGGAATTTAATTGTCATACACAGTATTATGCGGTTCCAAATACTTATAATTTAATTTCGAAGACGAACACAATCACTACAGGAAACTCCTGAAGGCGCTCTAAGAGCGATGTCTGTGCGAAAGTAGCGATCTACGTTGAATTTCAATCGCTGGAGAGTAAATTCATTTCTCAGGAAGTTTATTTCACATAAACCTCAGCTGAAAGTATCTATAGAAGGGAGACATATCTCCAATCTTTCTTCGATGTTCAAGACTATCAGGGTTGCAAGTGTTGGAGTGTCCAAGCAGGCGGATGGCTTTTTTCTGGATGGAATCCAGCAGCTTCAGAGTATGCTTAGGGGCATAGCTCCATACATGAGAACAATATTCCAAAGAAGGTGTGATCTGAGCTTTACAAAGCATCTAAAGTTGCTGAGGTGTGAACAGTTCAATACAGTGTTCCAAGCTTTTGAGAAGCAGTCTTTGCAATTCCAGCGACATGATTGTGCCAAGACATATTCGTGTCCATTTTAACCCCCCAACAGACTTATCGAAGCAGAAAGTGGAATTGTCCACCCTTAAGATATTCAATCTCTTACTGCTGGTGAAGATGTGCCTCCGTAGCCGATGTCCTGGAATCCAAATGGAATGACGTGAAAAGTGTGCTGCCGTCAGCAAAGTAATAAGCTGGATTCTTAGTTTTTTCAAATAAGTCGTTGATATACAATAAATAGAGGGGTTGGAGACAATATGGGTCCCTGAGGAACACCACCGTTGATGGTGAAAATATTCGAGAGTTATCCATCGACGGAAGCTGGAGAGCCAAACACAGAAATGATCCGACAATCTCTAATCGTGATTCCAGTCGTGACAGCCTATGTTTTTTCATAATACTACAACATATTCATTTATTATTCAATAATTGAGTGTCTGCAGTGAATTAGTGTCCGAGTTCATACTGAGTTGATGACTCATTATCAAAAATTGATAATGTGAATCCAAAAGGTGTTGAAACTGTCAAATATTTCGTTATACACAGAGAATAAGTACCAGCATTTCTTGATTGTTGCTTTCATATCTTATATAGATAGTGAATTCAATTTGGTTAGGTCTGCTGATCTCTGTGGTCATCTATACTTACTAATTTTTGATAAAATTTATCGCTGAAGCATTCTTGTACCTCAATTTTGAAATGTGATAGGCACCATTTTGTTGTAGCTTGTAGCCCCATTCTCAGTTATGTTCGATATGGAACATCTTAATAATTTTTTAATGCTCCTACCGAATAGATCTCACGTATTTTTTTCCATCAAAATATATAGATTGATATTCGTTTTTCAACAATTCCTACCCAAACATTAAGTGAACAACACCTATGATGGTTCATAACACGGAAAATGCGGGAATTTTCCATTGCATAATAGTGCACGTTAGGCACAGTTCCGTTTATATATGATGTCGCTCTTTTCGGATCTCCGTTGAAAAAATTCTGCACGGTTCTGAAAATCTCTTTATTTTGACTTTTGTAACCAGTGTATATGATAAGGATGGAATTTGCTTGCTCTTATTTATTATTCGATTCACGCAAGTTTCGGTCACGGGTGGAAATCGATTTGAACTGTGAATTTTTACAGGTTCGGACTTCCGTCATCTGAAATTATATACTATGATTTGAAATAAACGAAAAAACAAATTGAATTGAGAAATGAAAATGAATAGCTAAAAATAACAACTATATTGAACAACTAGTGGCTCCCCAGTTGAAATATTCGAAAATTCATTCTTATTGCACATTTACAATATGAAACGAACCTACACAAAATAATTCAGCTTCAGAAAATATAGCGGTATGGAGAAACAATGATGAGAAAGTAACTTTACTTTATGAACACCCCTTTTTCCACCTAGGCTAATGCTCAAGTTAGAATATTTGAAAATCCTTCATTACCGCACATCTTCAACATAAAACGAACCTACACACCAAATTCCAGCGCCCAAAATTATAGCGGTACGAAAAACAGTGACAAAAAGTAAATTTTCATATGAAAACGCACCCCTTTCATCCTCAGTGGGGGCGCCCTAGTAGGTATATTTGTAAATCCTTTCTTATTGCATATCTGAAACATAAAACGAACCTACATACAGAATTTTAGCGGAACGGAAAAACAGAGATGAACAGGTGATTTGCATATGTAAACGCGCTTCTTTTATCCCCAGTGAAGGCGTCCCACTCAAAATATTTCGAAATATTTCCTTATTGCACATCTACAACATAAAACGAACCTACATACAATATTTAAGCTTCCGAAATAATATCGGTACGGAGAAACAGCGATGGAAATGTAACTTTATTTTATGAACTCGCCTTTTCCGACGTTTCTGGCTCCCCAGTTGGAATATTCAAAAATTATTTCTTATTACACATCTTGAACATAAAATCAACCTACATACAAAATTTCAGTCTCTGAAAATATAGCGGTACGGAAAAATAGGGATGAAAAGGTAATTTTTATATGAAAACGCGCGCTTTTCACCACCACGGGGGGCTCCCCAGTTGGAATATTCAAAAATCTTTTTTTGGTACGCATCTAAGGCCTAAGAAGCACCTATATAGAAAATCTTAGCTTCCTAGGACTTATCATCAGTACGGAGAAACAGAAATGATTGAGAGACTGTTAAATGAGTGACTTTCGCATTTATAAGTAAAGATGAATATAATGGAATGAAAATGAGCAAAGAATTGAGAATTGAACAATTGAAAATGAAATGAAAATCAAAATGATTTCAAACCAAGTTACTTCACGACATTTCGATTGTTAGTATCAACAATCGTCTTCGGGTGATGACTGGACTATAATTGCGTATTTCTACGCTAGCTTGGCTTAATAAGTCGTTAGACAACATATTTGCAGCATCTTTGAACTTCCTCTTCAACCAGTGTTCCTCGCTGTGGATAATCTCAGCTTGGCACCACTAGATGTTATGTTGATGAGTCCAAACATGCTCTGTTATTCCCGATTCGCTGGTTTCTCCTTGCTATGCATTTTTCTTGTGATCGGCAATGCGAACTTTCAATGGCTTCTCAGTTTCACTAATATAATACTCACAGGGTATCCGGTAAATGCAATTCTTGGAATCGGAGTCTGCGATTGGTGGCCTGGTTTTCGCGAGGCTGCTACGGATGGTGTTTCCGGATATGAAGTAGTTGTTGATGTTGTACTTGGACCCAATTCTTCTTATCCTTTACGACAATCCTCTAACGTAGGAAAGGACAAGCACTGATTGTAACTGCATCAGTTTTTTGTGAGGCTCTTTCTGTCTTCTCACCAGTTTGTTCCACCATCACTTTGGTGTAACCATTTCATTGAAAATCTTTTTTGATGATACCCAGTACCTTCTGTAGATCTTCCTTCGTATTAACAGCGTATTAACAGAACCCGAAAGCAAGATCCACTAGAGTCTTGATGATTCTTCTTTCGGTAGATCGGTTGTTGGATTCGTGATTCAGGATGTCCAGTGTGAGTGGGTTTTCGGTTTACAGATTTTTCCCACTTTGAGTCGGTCCCGTTCACCAATACGTCTAAGAATGACAATTCGCTGTGGATTTCCTTTTCCATTGTGAGGATGTTGGAAGGTTTCACGCTGTTGATGTGCTTCAGAAAACGATTTAAAATGTACTTTTTTTATTTGTCACTGGTCATGCATGTTCGAAATTGACATTTTTAGTTCCTTGAAACCTTGTTTTGAGATCAAAATATACTCTTCCATCCGGTTGTCTCCTTTCCGGAACCCCTTTTTGTAGAAAACTACCACCAGACAGAATGAAAAAATGCTACTGCANCCGGAACCCCTTTTTGTAGAAAACTACCACCAGACAGAATGAAAAAATGCTACTGCACTAGTAGTTCGTTTCAAAACTCGAAAAAAAAATGAGCAAGTGAACGTGACAATATGGTTACAACAACTATCAGATCTGGGTATAATTGAAATCGTTGAACCGTCTTGTTCAAAATGTATAATGAGAGAAGAGAGTGCACGAACTCGTTGTCGATCTATAAATTCCGTAAGATTTGAGTGATACATTTGAAACAATTTTCTGCAACGAAACGGTTCCGAGGAAAATTAAACAGTTTGAACAATTTTACATATTTTACACTAATAAGGGTGTGATATAAATACGTTGAAAATTTCAAGTGCCGTATTCCATATACAATTTAAAAAAAATCTATATGAACGTGTGTTCGGAAATGCTTCGTTTCGGAGATAAGCGTGTTGGAATTCAATTTTTTTGTTCCTTTTTAATAATAATTTCTGCAAAAAAATTTGTTATTTGCACGAAATATGGTACCCAGGGTTTTTTGACGTGTGAAATCATAATTTGGTATTAATTTTCATGTAACATCTAGAGAGCGTTGCGTACCCTGCAATTATTTATTTGAAATTGCTCTAACTTTTTTTAACAGTAAACATTTGTGAATTTTCATGAGAAACCTAATTGTCATACCTTTTCCAAGTAAAAAAAGAACATGTCCTCAACAACGCTGAAGGTGATCGTTTTCGAGATATTTACAATTTTTACATCGATGCATATTACTTAACTCCTGGGGCGCTAAGTGAAGTTGCTGAAAACATTACAAAAACTAATTATGTGTTGTATCTCGTCAAAATAAATAACTTCTTTCTGTGAAATGTTCATTGAAAAACCATTAGTTTTCGAGATAAACATTTTTGAAACTTTTTTTAAAGCATAGTTGGTTTTTGTCATAAGTTTTTTGCAATTTCAATAATTTTTATCACAAATTTAATGAAAAAAAGTTGTTTATAATGACGAGATCTATCACATACTTGGTTTTTGTAATGTTTTTGGCAACTTCACTTAGCGTCCTAGGAGCTACGTAATATGCATCGATATAAAAAATTGTAAATATCCCGAAAACGATCACTTCTAGATGGGAATAAAAACCTCGGATACCAAATTTCAGACAAATAACTTAGTTTTTGCAAGAGTTATTTTCAAAAAAAAGAAAAAAACATTCAATTTCAATACCCTGTATCTCCGAAACGAAGTTTATATAGACTTTTATCTTACAATTGTCTTAGGAATACATCACTTGAATATTTTAACGTTATGTTACATCCTGTTTATGGTTTACCCAATTTATGAAATAGATTTTTGGATTCATTTGGCAAAGCCACGACGCAAATTTGAGAATAAAAAATCCCCAGTAAGCCTCAAAAACATTTGTCGTTACATGAAAGAACATTTAACTTTGCTTGGCTACGTCCACATGAATCTGTATGCAAGAAAATAATTTTAGTTTTCACTGATATCTATACAAACAAATTAACATATCAAAATATTCGTTAATATGAGAGCACTGGAAACCTTGATATGATATATATCCAGGATAACTTACCTAGAAACAATTTGGATTTCCATTGAATTTGAGTTGTGCAA
>NW_019294734.1:10953-23060 GCF_000500325.1 Leptinotarsa decemlineata | reverse complement strand
TCTTCTTTACATATTCAGTCAGTTCGCAGGTTTCAACTTATTGTTTGATTCAGTAATACAACATTTTTACTATTGATTTTTATCTGAACTGAAAAGTAGAGTGTGTTCCAATGATATTCTATACACAATTTCAAGATTATCAAAGATCATCTTGCAACTTTGTTGGAGATCGTATAGTTTGGAAGTAAGCGTCATCAGCATACAATTGCTACAAATGTTCAAATACTTGGTACACGCTTCTCACAGAAGATAGACAAGATGTGAATGACGACGCTCGCCCTGGACGCCCCAACATGTCAACAATTGTTGAATGACGTCAGCGACGATCCAGATTTGCTCGAAAGCAAAGTCCAATCGTCCCAATAGGAGAGCCCAAGAGAACCAAGACCGAAACAATCATGCCAAGTTCAATCAAATTTCAAGGTTTTGCTCACTGCATAAATGAACATCATCAGTTTTTGCCACTTGCTGTGGCTCGGTCAATAAGTATTATTGTCTTGAAGTTAGGCACCGCTTGTGAGAAGCAAAATAGAAAAAACCCGAATCACTGAGAGAGTTGCCAAAAAGGGCATATCAGAATTGTTTCAGAATTGGAAAAAATGTTGGCACAAGTTATTAATTGAAGTTATTAATTTGAAATATAAATACTGGTCGCAACGCCATTCAACTGAATAAACCCATGACTATGTGTAGATGTTCATAACCCAGTGTTAGAATTACAGTGTTATTTATATGACCTGCTACAAACATTATGTAACGTAATTAAATAAATTTATTTTGAAGTAATGCGCTGTTTACAAGAAGCAATACAAAGAAAAAAAATCATGGCTTTTGCACCACGATAGTGCTCTAGCTCACTCGTCATTGCTTGTTCATAATTTTATGGCAAAAAACAAAACTACAATCATGCCTCAGCCACCGTATTCACCAGATTTGGGCCCCCGCAACTTTTTCGTGTTCTCAAGATTGAAGAGACCCATGAAAGGGCAGATAACACTCTTGTACAAGTGTAGTATTTGGAAATGTAGGCTTTCACGGCCGGCGACAATGTTTTGCCGTGATCTTCTTTGGTTATAATCTCCATAGCGTGGTCGAAGTACTCTTCTTTACATGGCCAATGAAAGCTAAGCTCCCATTTATGCCGTGTGATTTATAGTGCTGAATTTTCGCACACATTCTGTAATGGCAGGTTTGCGCGTATTTCTTGCGCGATTTGGTTGACTTGGCTTTGTTGTGGCGCCTTTCAATGCTGGCTGCCAGATCTTTGGTATCTCTCTTTCTTTCTTTTGAAATTCATTAGCGCCTAGTAACCTAAAATGTCTAGGTTTGGTTGGGTTATTAAACGTCCAAAAAATCAAACTTATAGTGTAGTGGATGTAAGGTGGACAACCAAGTATACACCCTTGGTTGTTGACGTTGTGACAACTTGTCATAATTAATTGGTGACAACGCCCCAAGATTTATTTGTGACTCTTGTAAGGCGTGATTTGTTATAATAAACAGTTCATACACAACCAGTTTTGTATTATTGTTATAACCACTATAAAGTTATAAAACAGGTACCATCGCTCCCTTTCATCTGGCCGATGTATACTTTACCACAGTTACATACAATCTTGAAACTCCCACAGATTTGAGTGGATCTCTGCCTTTTGCTGATCTTAGATACTCCGATATTTTCTTCGTTGGTTTAAAGACTGTTAATTTTCTCCTTCTTCAAAATTTTCCCGATTCGGTTGGTGACGCCTTCTATGTATAGCAAATTGACAGTGCTTTGGGTTGATGCTTTCCCTAGTGTTTCTCTTCTTCTCCCTAGCGCGAATTATGCATTTTCTGCCGTAGCCGTTCGCTTGTAATACAGTTCTTAGGTGTTTTATTTCGTCGTCAGCGTACCTTCCTTCACATATTCTCAAAGCTCTGTTCACTAAGGTGTTAATGACGGTTCGTTTCTGTTTTGGATGATGGTTGGATCCACTATGTAGGTATCGATCTGTGTGTGTTTTCTTCCCTACACATTATGGTCTAGTTGATTACCTTCTCTCTCTCTAGATTTTCTTGGCTTTTGCTTCCGTACAGCGCATTTAGCCATAACCTGATGATTGGAACATCAAGGAATGAGATCTGGAGGTTTTCTTCTAATTCTATGGTGTACTGGAGTTTTCAATGAAAGCTATTTAGATGATTTGGGAAGTTCTAAAGTGCTTATTTTCGATGGCTTCAAACAACGAAAGTTCTTCGGTCATTTTTCTGAATGTTTGAATGGCTCTTTCTTCAAATTTTTTCATGTAGAAGAGAGATCGTAACCAAAGAAGATCACGGCAAAACCCAGAAACTAACCAAAACGAGTGTATCATATCTGAGAGGGACTACTTTGAAGGGGATCAAATAGAATTCGATAAATAAATAAACATTTTTGAGAAACATGAAAATTCATCTTATTTTTTGAACAGACAAAGTATATCCAATTTTATCAGGTGTATAAGAGGACGGAGCTGGGTGTGTCATACCTTGTTTTTTTATATAATTCATTCCCCTCACTTTCTTTTTCAAAATCGATAAAGACTTGTTCGTAACATTCGAAAGGGAATAGTTCACTGCCTTCCGGTAACCTCATAATAGGATAATGGTATTATATTTACTCACCATGCCGAAATCTCCTTCGCCGAGTTTTTCCAACAGCCGTAGCCTGTGTCTGGGAAAATCCAGCAGATGTGCGACTCCCTCTAGCGGCGGACCTTCGGGCAGTTTGATTGGCGTGAACCGCCCGGGGGTGAAATGCTGTTCCCGTCTTTCGCCCTGCAACGAAAATGCATTATTTATTTCAGGGATTGATGGCGCCGATTTCACCGGAAAAGCTGCGTGCGAGTGGTAATTCGTTTCTCATGGAAACCCGATTAGCCGGGAAAATTCGGGAATTCCGAGAGAACTACATGGACTCGCATGAGTTGACCGAGTTTTTTCACACAGAAAAACCGCTTTGTTGTTTTCTATCACGGCATATTTTTGAATTCATTTCCATTCAATTTACTTCGATTAGGAAATAAATAATATCATTAATAATTAACCAGTCCGTGCAAAGCTTATTGTTAAATCATCTGAAAATGGAACTTTTAACAGGTGATGATCGACTGTATTGCCAAACATGCGCCAAACTAACTGACTGTTATAAGAAAACAAGTATATCTGATGAACCAGTCAATCTAATAATAACACTGATGATCTTCTAACATGACTCAACCTTTGACGGAAGCACCAAAATTTTACGAAGGTTCTTCATGTCGTCATTGCTTAATGTGGTTCTGGCGTTGAATCTGGTCATTATTGCGCCTTGGTCAAAGACGAAACAGACTGGTTTAAGTTTGACGACAGTCGTGTCACTAAGTGTTCTGCCGATGTATAGAATTTATTGAAGCCTCTGGAGAGACCCTACATTTTGTTTTATGAGAGAGAGTACATTGGCAAATCAAGGTCTTCAGATGATGTGGTGCTGTACAAGTGCAATAGCGCTTATCGTTCAAGTCTTTATTCCCACTCTATCATGTAGTTCATTTATTTATATTCTGTACTCTTACGGTGAATAAAGTTTATTATTATTATTATTTAATGAAAGGGAAGAAAAAATGTTGAAATGATTAACGCAAAGAATCATAGCCATACATCGACTATCACAGCAATATTGATATTATTATGTCTCGCAACTACAATAAGTTGCCTTTTATGTTTCGGGATTTGGCAACCTCAATGTTGCAATCTGGCAACTGACAGCTCTATCGTAAAGTTGGACATTTTTGGGCGTATATGTACTCAGAACGGTTTGACATACGTGCGCTATTTGTGTAGTTTACAGTAACTAAAAGAATCATCTCGGCCCAAAAATGGAATTAAATCGTCAACATTTTCGTGTGATTATTTTTTTTACAACTTTCGACGTGGATTAACTCAGCAACAGTGCATGGGTGAACTGAATTCAATTTTTATGGCGATGAAGCTCCATCAAGGATCAGTGTTTATCGATGGTATGGTGAACTCAATCGTGGTCTTAGTTCACTCCAAGACGAATTTCATGAATGTCGTCCAAAATCAGTTGTTGTTCCGAAAACCATTGATGCTGTGCGCGAACTGATATTACAAGATCGTTTTAATCGTGAGATTAAAACAACCTTGGGCATTAGTGGGACCAGCATACATTCAATATTGCATAAACATTTGACTGTCAAAAAAATTTGTTCGCGTTGAATCCCATACAATTTGTCAATTGCTCAATAAAAGGCTAGTGTTGATTGGTCGAAGGAAATGCTCAAAAAATACGATCGCGGTGCTTCGAAACACGTCTATGACATTGTGACAGGTAATGAATCGTGGATTCAAGCGTATGAGCCTAAAAGTAAACAGCAGTCGACTGTATGGCTGTTTAAAGATGAGCCAAAAGCACTTTCAAGCAAATGGTCGCCTGTTTTTTCGGAAAAACTGGATATGTCGCAACCGTACCACTAGAACAACGCAGAACAGTCAATTCTGAGTGGTACATAACCATACGTTTGCCAGTTGTCTTCCAAGAAATCAGGAAAACCAACCGCCGAAGATGGATCACTTTTCACCACGACAATGCGAGCTCTCACACATCAGCTCAAACAACTGCAGTTTTGAGCACCCAAAACATCGATTTGATGAATCATCCGCCGTATAATTCTGACTTGACACCGAATTACTTCTTTTTATTCCCGCACGTAAAAAACAAACTGAGAGGTCAACGTTTTTCGACACCTGAAGAAGTGGTTGCTGTATTCAGAATGCATGTTTTGGAGATACCTCAATCAGAGTGGCAAAAGTGCTTCGACAATTGGTTCAAACGCATGCAAAAGTGTATAGATCTTCATATGGAATATTTTGAAAAACAATAAAGTGATTTTCGAAGATTAATATTTGTTTTTGTTCTCTAATTCCGATTAATACTAATGATTTGTGAAGTAATTTATTTACCATTCATTCTTCGAACGATTGAATTATGGTTGATCTGTTGGGAAGTAGTTTCGATATCATTTCGATATTTAATAAATGTAAGCTTATTGATGAAACTATTTCAATGTGACAGCAGGATTCATTAAAACTTTTGAATTACGGCTCATGTTTGTAAATAACTTTCTATAAAGTCATCGACCGAAAATGGTTTCACTGATTTTTGAACCCAGACTATCCATAAATATGCAATTATTCATCCACTGAACACACGCAATAATCGAAATTACGAAGCAACCCTTGTATTATGACAAAAATTGTGACAATTTTTTTTGTTGGTTGTAACTCCGGCTTTAGATCCAATGCAAAAATACGGTCCCAGGATCTGTGAATAATGTATTTTCAATCGGGACCGTACTAACTGTATTATTAATTAATTTCATACAAATCATTTTCTCAACATATTCCATTATTTATTAACATGACTAGGACACGTGTCATTTTAAATCAATGCCTGTTTGAATATTATTCCATCAAACTTATTGTTCAGGAGTATGCCGCAACTCACCCCAATTTCGAAATATAAAATTACCAAGTCCCCCACGACACAAAAGGGACTTTTCTCTGGCTCCTCGATCATTAAGAAAGGCGCATTCATCCTGCCATAACTAATTCTATCGATAAACGTTCGTTTGTTTATTAGGGTTTTACATAACCAAATTCATGTAACTTCGGGATTGCACAAGAAATATAGTTTTACATTTCCTTCAATTACAACTACAAATATAAGTATGATACAATATACACTATTGATATGACTTACTTTTGGAAATACTAATTTTAGTTTCATATTGTTACTTTTTCATTTATTTATATCCAAACAAACCTAACTGGTCAACATTTCATGTATGAATCTAACTCAAGACGCAATATTTGCAATATCTATAATGCATTAATATCATCACACATTTCTAAGATACTGCATTGAAGTTGTTGGCAAGGATGTCAAGAAGGACCCTAGTAGTTGTTACCAATCGAAGTATTTTGAACAAATACAGAGATATAAACCATCCTAGGGACCATAGGTTCCTATCCATCCTAGGAACCATAGGTTCCTATCTATCCTAGGAACCATAGGTTCCTAGGATGGTATTTCAAACGAAAATTTTACGCTTTTGAATTGTGTGCGGAGAGATTGGAAGAATTCAACATACAAGTCAATAAAAATATTCTCGGACAGTCAAGCGGCATTAGAAGCTCTTGGCACTTAACGAGCAACGTCTAAACTGGTAGCAAATTGCCAAAAATGACTTTCCTAGATCTGGTCTGGATTCCTGGCCATACTGTCCTGGAAGGCAATGAGGCTGCTTGACTTTGTTGGAAAGGAGGATGCTGCAGTCCAGACCCTATCATTGGCTTTGCGTTAGGCTCTGCCAAATAAAGATTGAACACCTGGATGACAAGAAAATTTATGGACTTCTGGCAGAATCTTCCAGGATTGGCACACTACAAGGCGTTTATTCACTCTTCGAAGCTTGATACCAAACAGTTGTTGGACTGAAGTAGGGACGACCTACGATGTCTAACAGGCCTTCATACAGGTCACTTTTTTTTTGATTGGTTCGACGGATACTTGATGAAGATCCATAGTAATTTCATGAACTACACCTCACAATGATGAAACAGCAGAGCAGATACTTTGTGACTGCCTCGCTGGGGACCAAATCAGGTTTTTAGAGTTCGGCAGAGTCATACTCTTACTATCTGACCTGAAAGACCACTCACCATACAAACTAATCGGCTTCGTTAAGAAGCTGGTTTTTGAACAAAGCTATAGTGTTCGAGTTTTACGTTCCACATTACATTTGATCAAAGCTAACAGTTCGGGAGAATTTATTCTATTGTTAATAATCTTGAAGAAGAAAACCAACTTGCATGTTATGCGTATTTGGGTATTAGTTTTCTGATGCTTGAAATAAAATGACAGAACCCTCTAGAATCCAATCTCTGCATATACTCTCAAACACACAATAAAGAAGACTTATGTCAACATGAGAAATTCAATTATTTTCCCACGGTTTCGCAATAAAGGTTTCTTACGGAGCGTCTCCACCTCTGATAAATGTAGGTACTGAAATATATTCCACAGCACGCAAAGAGTGTTTTTATAGGTCGCTATTATTGGTACAGGGCATGTACCTTGTAGGTATTAGAAAAAGTGTCTAGACCGTTTGGCTAATCCAATTATATTTGGCGTAGGAAAAATGTAGTGACTCCGCAAAAAAACCTCCGTGTAAGCTCATTTCAAACGGGTTCGTCTTTCATCGATTTGAGTTACCTTGACTAGCAAATTTCAAAAGTGATTTGTTGTCGACGTGGGCAATAAAACGGACTAGTTGCGTCTGTCTCTGTTACTGGGATTCCAGAAAAACAGCACCGAGGCAGACGTTGAAAGAAAAAGTATATGTCATATATCAATTGAAAAAGAGACTGTCGATTTCGGCAAAACAAAAACTTGAGTTGTCAAAAAAAGAAATATTCTGAAGAATTAGTCTGTCAGCAACGGAATGTCCCGGAAAGATCAAAAAGTTCGGTTTTTTGTTTGTGTTTTTGTAAACTGAGTTCGCTATGTGGAAACGTTCGGCAACATTATTACTTTATTTAAAGTGGGTATAAATTTCGATTATTGGCACTAGGTACGCTATTTTTGTTGATATGATGTATTGTTGTTTATTTCAAACAAGAATGAGATTTAATTTTCCTTTGTAGAATTGAAGAATGCAGCAATTTGATTGATGTACGCGACTCAGGCAAGTTTTTGTCTGTTTGATGGGATTCGAGTCTCGAGTTTGTGTTCGTAACTAAAACAAGCATTTTGTTTCTTTTTTTGGAAATAAAACTAGTCGTAAGCGAGTCCGTTTGGTGTAAATCCGTCTTAAGGAACAGAAAATCTTAAAAAGTGGAAGATGCCACTGAAGGAACATTTGAATTCGTTTCAATTTGTTTTGAATCGCTAGGGAATTATTCAGTTATTTCATTTATATCAAACACGAATGAATTTGAAGTTGTGTTAATCATTCAGTGAAATCGGTTAGAATGATTAGTGAAAAATATGTTGAAATTCTGAAGTAACAAACTCTTGAGAAATTTTTTATTGTGTTTCATCCAATTTTGTTGCAAGGAAACCTAGTAGGTTAGATTTCAGCCTGCCAATCAGCAGTAAAAATTAATAATAGGATTAATAAAAGGAATTTCAGTGAATGTTTTAATAACTCACCTTTTAGCATCTCCACATCCCCTCCAAAGACTTTTGACGACAACCAATTGCTTCTTGTGGAAAGATGAGGCACCATTGAAATCCGGTAGTCCTTCTGCTTCACAGAGATGAACCTGCGGAATGAAGAAATTGAAAAAATGATGATAAATGAATGTACGAAGATGTGATGAACTTGAGAAAAGAAAACAAATTCAGTTTTCTCCGTTGCCTTTTCGAAATTTTATTTGGTATTGTGAGTTGAACCAAATCAAACTGGTAATTATTCTTATAATTGAATTTTTGTATGGACATTTTCGAAGTTAGAAATTCAGGTATTGATGTTAGCTTTCGGGGAAATGGTGATGATTTCAACTTTCAGATTGTAATAGATTCAAAAATATTTGGCAACTATGTCCAATTTTCGCATTTTTACTGAATTAGTATCTTCGTGAACAGACCCAAGAAGTTGTTCGGCTGGTTTTCATTACTTTACCGTACGGACAAAAAATGAGATTATTCAATTATCTTCGATTTTCTGTTTACTCGGCAATCAATACTATTTGATTTCTCTGTATTCAGATAACTTTGGGATTATCTACGTGAGTTTGATTTTCACATTCTTTCACTACTTTTAGTTGTGATTCATGCGAAGGGAAAGTTTTGATGATATGCTTCTTGCGTTGAAGAAATATCCAATTGGAACAAGAAATGTTGACCTTCAATTGAACAGTCAAAAGAGAAAAATAAATTTCAGCTTAACAAAAAAGTTAATTCATGTTAGATCCTCCCTTTTTCAGTTGTCATATCAATTGCAAAAATTGTATGAATAAAAAAAGGATATTCATGTATTGTTGCAAAGAAACAATAGTCCAGCTGTGAAAATTATGAAAGCAAAAAATCTTGGATTATATTTTTTATTGTATGAATAAACTTGTCGGAGTTATTGATAATAAATCAAACAACCCCAGATATTAACAGATAATAACAGATAATAACAACACAGCAAGCTGTCCCACACTTCAAATACTGCTACAAAGAACCATTATTTGTGAAACAATAGAATATGTTTTCAAAGGAGATGACGACGATCCATCATTGCTATGTTTGATCACTAATATATTTCAAGAATGTCAGATCAACACCTATGCTTCATTGACCGCATAAGAAAAAAACTAGTTTCGATGCGCTCCACCAAATTCAATATCGAACTAAGCTATACCGTTGATATTATCAGCCTAGATTTACTGAATTTAATTTATATAATCTCTAGTAGCCGTGATCGTCTAGTGGTTAGGACCCCACGTTGTGGCCGTGGTAACCCAGGTTCGAATCCTGGTCACGGCATTGAGATTTTTTTTCCTAAAATTTAGTAAATTTTCCTCGAATAATTTCTGAATATTTTTGATCTTTTTTGGTTGAGTGGGAAAAATGTTTATCATATATTCATCATATTTCAGCTAAACTAGTATTTATTGCATAAAAATATCTTTTTCTGCAAATATTTACCAAAGAAGTGCTTCGGAATTTAATGAATAAACGAGGGCCTGTTAGAAAGGTAGGACAAAAAAATTATTAACAGCATAAAAATATTTAGAAAAGGTAGATTATAAATAAAATTGTTATTTCGATAATTAAAGTAATTTTCATGAATATTTATTTCAAATTATTTTTTGTTAAATAACATTCATGTATAACTTCTCAGTTATAGTTTTCATCAATTTCAAATGTAAACTTTTTTATTCCATTCATAACTCCATTTTTCCATTATCTGTTTAATCAATTTTTATATATTGAACAATATTTTTTCCACCCGAGACTATTTCAAAACCTAATATTCCATACTCAAAAAACAGTCAATTTTGAAGGTATTTTGAAACATATCATATTGAAACGGCTTGCTATTACTTCATTCAATAATGTCTGTGTCCTCGAGGCTAGCAAATGGAACCAATATAGCTGTTGCTGGTTTTTGAACGAATTACATTTTTTGTCCTTTTGTGTTTGTTAATAATCGTGTTCACTGATTCGTTCACATGGAAACGCTGGAACATAATCACTTCGTTTGTTGCAAAATTACCTAATGAATTATTTCATCAGTTGCTGGAAAATATATTATCGGCTTTGATCTGGGATCACTATAACTATATACAATAAAATTGCATTCACGGTATACTTCTTTGATTTCCGATTAATTTTGCAGTTGGCAAACATAGACAATAATATCTACTGTTTCTAATTTATACAGATATTTTGTTTTTTATCGTTTGGATCTTACATTGGAAGGTGAGACCTCATTAATTCTTAGATCGCACGAGGGTCGCCTTTTGAGGGTTGTCGTTCGTGAGTAGATGACAACTTTTTTTAATATCTCGCAAACAATAGATGGATAGATAGATAGAAACAATGGGTTGGTTCATATACGCAAAAGTGATATGTTTTGTGGGACAATAATATTTTATTGAAAAATCTGGACACCAGTAACATTTTCAAAATATTTGGAAATATATGTATCGCTTGAGAAATAAATTCTATTATGAATTCATCATCTCATCTATTCAGGTAGGAAAAACGTGCTAGAAATCGGACGTTGAAATGTAAGACCTTGTTTATCCTCAGCTCGCACAGCTGATTTACTGAAAATTATATGTTCAATAAAAAATCAATAGAGAAAAAACAAGATGATGATAATTCCTTCTTCAATTAAGGATTTTTTTCAATCTGAAAATTATTATATTTACTTAGGAATGTTAGTTGATGAATTGTGCAAGTAATTATTGATTCAACACATTATAATCATTTTATATCTTTTATATAACTTTATATATTGTTGTAAAACATGCCCTAAAGCAAATAACGTCGGCCGCCACTGGAAGCCATAAAACAATTGTGACGTGACGAGAAGCGCCATTAGTTCGACCGACATTTCGCAGGTGTTTGCACCGAATCGATAAAATTCCCGGCGAATATTCCACCGACTTCGATGGAATTCCGAGGAATGTTCCAGCGCCTTCGACTGCCAAATATAAGCGCCCTTCACTCGTCCATCGAGACAGTTGAGTAAGTTAAGTTACTGTGCGGTACGCGGAGTGATCTAAAAAGGCGATAGACATTTGAATAATAGTTGAAGTTTGAGTTAAAGTGTCTTGTTTTATTTATAGTGAAATGAAGCCGAGTTTGATTATTGTTCAGTGTATCAATTATTGGTAAACCCACGGGGTAAAACGTAACAATATCTTCACCGTCTACCAATTCAAACTCATTTGAGTTGGAATATTTCAACCAGAATTGTATAGAGAGTTCATGATTGGTATTGCAAGTTGAAATGAATTCCTACCTATTACAAATTTGCACAAGTCTCCCGAAGACTCCTGAGGGTTTCTCATATAGGAGTAGCTTTTTGACAGTTGAAATGATTCTAACGATATTTGACAAAATTCCAAGTTATTTTCTATTATTCTCTTAGGAAATAGACGTACATTTGAAGTTTATTTAAAATGAAGTTTTCCAACCAAACCTGTATACTCTCTGTTGAGGTTGAATAGTTATTGAATATTGATGTTAGTAGGGGCCACTCACCTAACGTTTTCAAGAATGCGAATCTAAGAAGAATATTGGCAAATATAGTTTCGGATTTATATTCAAACATTATAAAATACCTTACGTCAACTGTGAAGAAGTCATGTATGGGTCAAACAGAACAATTTCTCAAATATTGAAAATGTAAACACAAAAGTAAGTAGGATTATTAACCAATGACCACTCCCCACACCGTGGGGTGAGTCATCATTGGGTCCGATAATCATGTGCCCTGAGCAAGCGCAGTGAGCCAAGAATGACAGCCTTCTGCATCTGTGCGGCTAAGATTTCTGCCTTAATGCGGCAAGCCGGTATGATT
>NW_019294733.1:8747-66247 GCF_000500325.1 Leptinotarsa decemlineata | reverse complement strand
ACTCAAATAAATTTTCTTATTTGTTGAATTGAAACTAATATTGTAAAAATCATAGTGTTCACTTTTACTTTTATTTTCACTTTTATTTTTACTTTTACCTTCATTTTGCATGTTAATGGCTTGTGAATAATTATAAATTATTTGTAATATTATTTATATATTTGTATATTTATCCATGTAATTAGACCAGTAGGTCTGTTTGATTACAAATAAATGGATAAATAAAAAAGATCAGCTACAGCTACCTTCTTGACATTCGGGTCAGGAATATGAAAACTGACCATCCATTATTTGAGCATGTCAGACATTACCGACATTTCGTATTTTCTAGCCGGCAGTTTGTTTTGTATCCTTGTTTTCACCAGTCGTTTTGTAGTTACAAATTACAACATATAAACTTATACACTTCCACAAGCCACAAGGGTGGGGTATGTAATAAATAAGTGATATAATTCACAAGTAAAATGAATCAGAGATTGTCTGAGAAAGCAAACGATACCCTTAACCAGATCTCTTGTCTAGTCGTGGTAAATGGGACCAATCATCTCCTCTGTGAATACCGGTTCCATTTTTTTTGTTACGTTAGTGATACTGAGTGGGTTGAGAGTCATACATTCTTTCGGCACAGATACACACACTTCGGTATGGGGCATCAAAGGAGGACTCTTATCTTTACGGACAACACCTCTCCTGATGTGATGTTTCAACACCCACAGCTACAAAGCGAAAAAAAATGTATATTATTATTGAAGACAAGTGTTTAAATACAAGATAAATGATGACAATCAGATTAAATCTAGTCCAAGGAGCCATATAGGCTTACGGGATCATCTCTTGAATTTTTGCTGAATACTGGAGATGGATTTTAATACCAGTTTTTCAGATACCAATCTATTCATTTCACCAACATTGTGGCATCAGTAGTGCAACAAGAATTCAGGAACCTTCAATTTTTTTCCAATGTTTCCTTTATGAGTTTATAGAAATGACCAAGTTGAATAATTGAGGTTAGAATCAACACTAAATATCACTTTCGAATATATATTTATTTCATATATCATATGATCGAGAAGGTAACGTGTAGTTTTATACTCTCCATGGTGCAAATCTATCATTTTCAATGAATTTCAACTTCTTTCCATTGAGATATCATCACCTCGAATAAAGTTATTGTCAACTATAGAACGAAAGAAAATTGGGTGTGAGAATCGAATAAAATAAGTAGTTGCACTGAGTTAAGAGTGACAGTTCCCAGCATCTGCCCAGCCATTTTTGGCAACCTTGTATTGTCTTCGGCGGAAGAGTTAGGAATAATTCCGTTTTACCAATGATTGTTCGAATAGTTCCATCATATAAATAAAATTATTTCAATACAAATGGTGTGGTTCGAATGAAATTTTATTTTATTGAATTGATCAGTCGCTATATTGGCGATTTATTTCATATTATTGAAAAATATTGGCTCCATCTCAAGCCATTTGAACTTTATTCATATTATAACGAATAAGAAACGAATCGATTGAAAGAAATTGCTGTGACCCTATAACAACACCACACAGAAAATTCATTCCTGGGATATCTTCGAAAATTGTTTCAACTTTCTATCTGAAGGTTAATATTTTTATTATTGTTTGTATAGCCCATGGCAAAGGCGAGGCTCTTACAAAATATTAACCGTTATAATGAATTCGATTTTATTTATAACACATTATAATAGGTCGACATTATCATATTTCTCTTAATGATATGCACGTTCTTATGTATTGTAAGCAAAGGATACCAATCTCCTAATTCCGCAAGCACTATCTTTATATGTCACATATTCCTTTATTTACGAAGTCATTTCGGATTATGTCGTTATTAATGGATCTATTCAAACTTATCTATGATCAGAGTAATTATTAAACCAGATCGATAGCAGCTCTGTCCAATTTATCATTTTTTATAGTCAGCACAATTATGGTGAATCGGATATGCTAACCAGGCTAATTTTTTCATCACAGATGGTTTATTTTCTTACAAAGATGAATAATTTACAGACATTATTAAATTGAACGTATTTGAAGGCATTTCAATAAATGAACTAAAGAAGTTTTTGTCACTCGAAATAATTGTTTTATTCAATTCGGATTTTTGAATTCGACTCTGTATACATAACATGCTATACCTAACTTTTTTTCATGATTATTTTGATCATTTGTTATTTTTGATATCCAAGAAATGTCAAAATGAGCACTATTTCACACAATTATTCAATTTTCATCAAATATTCGTAATATTTCTACTTGGTATTCCACTTCATTCACACTCAAAATGAATTAACTAACTGAACTCGTCAACAAACCACTTCTGTTGGACCATTATATAACATAGAGGCGGCAATTACAAAAATGTTCATAGCTGGATATTTGAAATAATGAACTGTAACAACTATTCATTTTTCCCCTGGACGATTTATCATTTATTGTTCTTCCAGAATTGATAATAATAAATAGTTTCATTGAAAGTAATATAATTTATGAAATAATGAAACAACAACAACAAAAATTAATTGGCGCTCCAGGGCGACTTGATTAATTCCAGTGGCGCATTTATTTTTTCAGCTGCAGCAAAATACGGAAAAACCTGCAGCACCACATCATCTGAAGATCTTGATCTGCCAATGTCCTCTCTTTCATAGAATAAAATGTAAGGTGTCTCCAGAGGCTCCAATGAATTCAAGATATTGCAAAAATATTGTCTTTGCTTGAAAACGCATTTTTGAATAAAATTTCAGAATTTTTCGACCTAACAATTTTCGAATTGATTTCAGAATCTACGAAAACACTTCACTTGTATCTGTTTAAAATCTGTTTCAAATCTGGTTTTCCGTTAATCAGCTGTCTACCTGTAATTACGTGAATGTGCTGACAGGAGACTCGTAGGTATGAGACTTTTGTCATCGTTCAAATTCCACATTTTCCGATTTTTAAACTTTCGAAGGCATCTGAAAATATTATGTCATGTTCCGGTTTCAACAGTTTCAAGCATTCCTCAATTATTTTGTGGTTGGTTTCCATGGCTTCTTCGGCAACACAGGACTCCATTGGTCTTTGAAATCGCATATGGAAAATGTTTTTCTGGTACCGAGCTATTACAGTTCGCTCAGTTTGACCTACATACTTTTTATTGCAATTCTCATAGCTTATTTCGTAATTACCAGTTTGCCAACAATTTTCTAAAGGCTTAAAGTCAAACTCATTGCAAGGTACGAAATCTGTTGGTTATAATATTATAAATAGTTACCTACACATTCCTTTCAAAAATCAGGAGTTTTTGATACACACGCACTTACCTATTCAACTTTAAATATCTTGAATAGCGTTGATATTTGTGAAACGAAACTCATTTCTTTTTTGTGTAGGAAATATTCGGGATTAAGAAAAATAAGACGAAATCGATATTAATCCAGTGGCGTGAAATTTGGGGAGGGGCGATTAGGGGCACCCACCTGTTTGGAGTTACGAACACATGATTGAAATTTGGAACTGAATGCTGTCATGTGACATACCAAATTTCATTAAGAGAAGTTGAGCCGTTATGAAGTTAATCTGGAAAACATATATTTTTTGTCACTTCCAACACACAGTAACTCGGTTATTATTCATCTTAGGGTATATGTTTATTGGAACTTTTAGCCCTGAAATAAAGTGAATATTCTACCATCAGAGTTTGTCCCCTATATTGTGGGACACCCTGTGTTGATTATTTCATTAGTTTTGAGTTATTTATTTATTTTCTTGATCTTATTACCGTTGAATTATTGTTGTTATGGTGTTATTAAAAAAAGAGTTTAAATAAAATTTGACATGGTCAATAAAATAATTGTCCTGACGAAAAGTGGATATTTTCTTGGCATGAAAGTTTGATACGAAATAACATTGGTGACCCCGACGTGATCGCGAAATAGAGGAAGAACGAAAATTGAGCCAAAGACACACCGCTGGTTTGAATAGAAGCCTATCAACGGATTATATTTGGCCACAGAGATTCGGTGTTCCGCTCAGATTTGGTATAACAACAGCAGTAATTAATCCCTTCACAAGCGCATCTGAAAAAATACTAACAGCTGAGTCTTCAAAATCCAGGGAAAATATCGAAATACCTGACCCTGATCAAGTTGTGATAGAAAGTGCCAAGGTCTCCAAGAAATCGACTGAATCTACGGAGATACGTTCTACCACGACTAGACCAACAAACAAATCCAAGCATAGTATTGCAAGTTTGGAGAGAAAGAGAAATGCAATTAAATGGAAAAACGAAGACAAGAATTACAACAAGAGAGCAGACGAATCGAGTATGAGCTAGTAAAGAAAAAACGGCATTTAGAGAGCAATTTACGGCTTCTAAAAATGCAAGAAGACCTTCAATATGCAGAGATTCACGAACAAACCTGAGTGAAATATCAAAACACGAGGAAGTAGTAAAATGGATAAATGACATTCCAGATGGATTAGGTCAAACAGACACTCTTATTGTTCCGGAAACTGATAACTCCAATAATAACAAAGATATACAATTACTCTGTAAAACTATCACTAATGTTTCAAGAAACGTTACTCAAGCTACTCCATGTATGAGTAATTCAGTTGAAACAGATAAGTTCCAGAAGAGACAGTTTATGGAAAATAACTTTCCATATTTCGACGGAAATCTCCAGGAATGGCCGCTATTTCATAAGCAACTTACTAATTTACGAAAATACTGCGGTTATTCAAACGAAGACATCATTTTGAAACTACAGCGACATCTCAAAGGTGAAGCAAAGTCCTTGGTTGCTGGAATGTTACTGACTGCTGATAATGTAGACTTAGTAATACATACTCTACAAAGAAGATTTGGCAGACCAGAATTTATTATTGAAACCATCATCGCGAGAATAAAAGGTATGCCTTCCATATGATATAACAATTTGGAAAAGTTAATACTATTCTCTATTATGAAAAAAACCCTAGAATCCATGGGACATCTGCAGAATCCTCAATTGATCAAAGAACTACTCACTAAACTTCCTGAATTACTGAAATTGAGTTGGGGAGAAATTGTTTCGTCTAAAAGGGGTGATGTGACTCTGGAAGATTTCTCTTCATGGTTGGAAACTATTTCTAATGCAGCTTGTTATGTTAGTTCACCTTGCAAATACTCCAAATTTGAACAAAGGTCATATGAAGGTAGAAAACATGAAAGACTTCTCAGTACTTACGAAATAAAAGAGAAGAAATGCAACTACTGTGACAAAAAATGTCATGATAACTTTTGTCCACAGATGCAAGCTGATGATATAGATAAGCGGTGGAAAGTTGTAACCGACAAAAAGTTATGTTTTTCTTGTCTAGGAAGTAAACACCAAAAGTTTAAGTGCAGATACAGAAAAGTGTGTGGCAAAAAATACTGTAAACTATACCATTATCAGTTGCTACATAAAGACCTACCTTCTAGAAATCCGGAACTTAAAGTCTACGAATTGTCAATGGAAAATAATTCTGAAATAGTTTGTGCAGTGAAGGATATATCAAACACCAAAATTTTATTGAGGACAATTCCAGTCAAATTATATGGACCGAATGGACATTTGTCAGTTTTGGCATCATGTGATGAAGCATCCACGATAACACTGTTAGACCAGGATATAGCTGATGAATTAGAACTTTCTGGTGTATCAGAATCACTTTGCCTTCAGTGGGCAAATGAAAATCATTCGATACAGCAAAATTCAATGAGACTGAACTTGAAAATATCGAAAACTAATGATGATGAAATATTCACTTTGAAAGGAGTTCGAACTATTAGAAATCTGTCACCTCCAGAACAAGAAATCAGAATGGCTGATTGGAGAAAATATTCTCATCTGAAGTATATCCCAATTCAGGATATTCAACGAGAAAAACCTGTCATCCTGATTGGACAGGACAATATACATTTGATATTACCCAGACGTTGTGGATCAGATAACTTACCTGTAGCTACCAAGTGTAAATTAGATTGGTCACTACACGGTCCAAGTCCCATCAATGTTGAAAAAATCTTCAAAGCCCATTCACTGCATGTTTGTGAGAAAACAGAAGCTTTTGACGACATTGAAGAACTCATAAAAGACAATTTTGCAATAGAGTCTTTCGGACTATTAGTAACACCAGACAAGATGAGCAAGGATAATGAGAGGGCAATGACTATAATGGATACTACCATTTGTTATACTGGAGAAAAATATGAGATAGGTTTGTTGTGGAAAAATGATCATGACATCCTACCAGAAAGCAAATATATGACCCTACAACGACTGAAATGTATGGAAAAGAAATGCAGTCTCGACAAAAACTTCGCCGAAGCCTACTGCCAGAAAATCAATAGTTACATAGAAAAGGGATATGTTAGAAAGGCTGAAACAGGAAGAAATTCTCACAGACAATCCACGTCTTTGGTACTTACCACACTTTGCTGTGAATAATTCCAATAAACCCTGATGCTGATGGATTGAGGCGCAAATGGAAAAAATCTCTAATGTTGGTCAACACATTTCGGGACAGATGGGTAAAAGAAAATCTTCCACCTTTGACGAAAAGGAGTAAGTGGTCCAACGACAGCAAACCCATCGCAGAGGGTGATATAGTAGTTGTGGTCGACGACCAAGCTCCACGATATAAATTATCGTCATTTGATAGACGACGAAGAAAAGTTTATTATGTATGATCAAATCAAATAAAGTACTCACCTTTTTCAGAATCCCATGATTTATTACTAGCCATGACTAAAAGAAAAATGTAACGTCTCCTTGCAAGACCGAAGAAATACTTCAGTTGACACAAAAACGTATTCACACTGTCGTCATGACAGGTCCGATCTTGCTCCAGTCAAATATTCTTTTCGACCAACCGGTACCGGCGCGATGCCGGATTGGAACCAGAGCGATACGATAGTGAGAATACTCTGATTATTTCTTGTTTGATAATACTTTACCGGACCGGAAACAGACCGAGACCGGAGCGAGATCGGACCGAGAACGGCATCATAGTGTGGATCGAGCCTCAATGGTCTGTGAAGCATACTATTGAATGCAGCAACTTGATGGTAGTAAGGGTTTGTGGAGGTATTGTTTATGATAATGTCTGTGTGAGATGGTTTGTGGAAAATTGCAAATTCATGTTTATTGTTATTTTTCATCAAGTATCGACCAATTCCATTATATAACAATCGTAAGTTTGTTGAATAAGATATACCTAATGTACATAAAATAACATAAAATCTTCTCGAAGAGTCGGACGGTCAGACACTTCGAAAAAAATATAAATGTATTATATTCAGGCCTATTCAAATTCGTTTCTGTACGTGGGGATCTCATAAACGATAAGAGATATAGTATTGGTTAAATTATAATTTGATATGGTTTAATTATGCGTATTTAAAAGACCTATTCAATGATGTAAAAAGTCGAATGGAGCTCTTTTGGTTCTGGAGATATACAGAAAAAAACAAATAATTCCAAATTATTTTTTGCCTATATCTTCTTTATTCGCAGACATATTGAAAAACTTCATAGATTTTGCTATTGGCACTCAATGTGGGCCACCCCCATCTTTGAATTTTTGAATACGGACCTGTATTTTTGTTGTAGTTTCGGGATGTTTCGGTAATATTTGATTATAATTGGGTTAATTATTCCCTTTTAAATTACATCCCAGGAAATTGGTTGACTGAGTTGAATAAGAACACAATAGTAACTTTTACGTCTCCCTATGTACCGTAGAGTTTTTCTTGGCTAGTTAAATTTCACCATTCAGTACTAGAGCACAGATACACGTGTCTACTCCAACGACATGAGAGGCATAATCAATCCATTGGTGCATTTTGGTTCGTAAGGACGTTGTGTCTTTCTGAAAAGCCAGGAATTTAGGAAGACACTCTGTGCATTTTCTTTTCCACTATGTTTGAATGATACCCGTTACTTTCAGCTATCTCCTTGATACATTTCTCCTTGATATAATATTTTTCTTTATGAATGGACTTACCCGTAACTTGATGACAATTAAAAATATTATCCATGGTAATAATTACAACATTTTTACAAATGATGTGAAAATTATAATGATGAATAATTATTATCATGGATATTTGTGATGCACTAGTTGGAACTTTTGGTGTAGTAATGAATATTACTGAAGTTTTTTCCCAACACCAAATCGTTATTTTTAACACCTTGACACGTGTTTCGATCACCAAGTGATCATATTCAAGAGGAAGCTTAAACTGGAAAAACTTGCAAAGCTAACCCTATTTATACTATAAGGGTATACCATACAGGTGTCCACACGGTCGATTGCTGTTTTCTTTTCGGCTCATACGCATATATCCACGGTTCCTCATCTATCACGATTTTATACACGTCTTTACACCACTTGACGCGAGCCTTTTTTGAGCGATTGATGAATTGTGGGGTATCCAACGAGAACAAATTTTATTTACAACTAAGTGTTCAGGCAAAATCGAATGTATTGAAGTGGAACTAATGTACAAGGACCCCTCTATATGACAGTATGTCACATGACGATTTTGTATTATCAGCTTAAGCACTGCATCCATGTTTTGTTGCACAACAATCGATTTTGGACGACCTTCACGGAATTCGTCGGCGATCGAACTAAAACCACGATTGAATTCACTTTACCAGCGATATACTGTCATTTTTGATGATGCTTTATCTCCATACAACGTACTGAATTTATCGATACATTCTTGTTGAGATAATCCATGTCGAAATTTGTGAACAATAATCCAACGGAAACTATTTCTTGAAATTTCGATTTTTTTGGTTAACTTGATTTTCTCGACCCATTGTAAAGAAACCAAATAGCACTTGTACATCAAAACTTTGTGAGTACGTTTATGCTAAAAAAATGTCAAACTTTGCAATGGTGTTCACAAATTTTACCTATTGACATTAATGTTGCCAGTTCCCGAACTATAAACATCAACTGTTTCATCGTTTTTATGCATTGTGAAAAATAATCAGGTAAATATATCAGGTGAGAATGAAATCGCGAGTACACAGTTAATATTTTCATTTGGAAATCAAACTTTTTGGCCAGTCGTAAGCATCTGATTCTGCAACCAATAATACACATGTTTTTCAGGTTGCCTATTCATTGGATAAGCCAGAAACAGTAACAACTGATTTTCTGTGTCTCACTAGCGCATTCGTCATTTATAAAAAGGTTCACAAGCTTCTGTGGCGCTTTGATCTGAAATTCATAATTAAATTTGGATGCTTGGGATCAACCTGATCATTATAGAAATCTCAATATTCCAGCTCGAAAATCGTAGTATAACCAACAAGAGAAAATGAAACGCGAAGAAATGTTAGCATCATATGTCAGTTCTTACTGAATTCAATTGAATTTTCTATCAGATGAACTACTGGAACAAAAAAAACAAGAGGAATGTCGAATGATCAATTATTTCATGCAATTTGATAATCATTGCATTATATGGAATTGAGAAATGAAATAAAACATTTTCAAAATTGTCTGCCTGACTTTATGATGGTGAATAGTAACGTTTTGATTGTTGCTGATACGATTTTTATTTATATGAAATACCTGGTAATCAATAATCTATATCACTGTACACATATTTGTAAAGCATGTTTGGAAAAGTCATCAGAAGAAACATAATAATTGAACAATATTCAAGAGCGAGGATACTACTGATCATCAGCTTAAAGTAAAAATCTGAATTCTATGAAATCGAAAATTCTGCTATTTTTTATTATAAAATACATTAAAGCATAACTTTCGTCTCTGAAGGGACATTTTCAATAATAATTCATTACATCAGACTGAACAAACTGGAACAGATATCATCTGTTGATAATTATCGTAGATATTTCACTAAACACTGCATGAAAATTTCATCATTTATCATCACGTGCATTCTGGCAACTATAACAAACCCTTTCGAATTTTCATTGAAACTCAACAAGAGCTGTGAACTTCTCCGTCAAACACTACTATACTTTCATTTCATAATTACAAAAGAAAGAGAATATTGTGGAATATTATGAAGGGTTTCTCAACTAACAATAATAACGTATTAACAAAACACTTTATTGTGAGATTTTCACTACACAATTTTACAAAAACGCAACACGTGTTTCGCCTACAATGGCTTTTTCGGGCGTGTCTTTACTGGCTATATTCTATATATTCAATGCTCAATATATCTAGTTTTACAATTAGAAGTACCTACATTTCCAGTACTTGATTTTTACCTAAGTTTGTAATGAATTAAATTACCTGAGCTTATGTCCCAGTTTCCACATTTGAAAAAATATTTAGTAACGGCAATTCTAATTGATCATTCAGTAAATTACTCGAATTCCTGAATTTATTGATTTCTAAATATTCTACTAGAAGATTGAGTTTCAAACTCTTCTCTTCTAAATGTAACACGTCGTATTCATGATTGCACCCATGTCCTTCTGCTAAAAAACGCCTTCCACGCTCTTTAATTCTTTGGAAAAATGTTCTCCCTATTTGACCAATATACAGTTTTGGGCAAGAGGCCACAAGTCAGCTTATATACTCCTGATCTATTCGACACCGAAGTTTTTCTCCATTGTTTTTAATTAACTTGCTTCGACTATTACTCGTTCTGTAAACTACGTTTACGCATTCTTTCTTCGAAAAACGGCAATATGGACTTATTCAGGCTAATTTAGTCTTTTTATTGAAAATTAAATATTTTGTCAGGTGCAGTTACCGAAGAATTCTTGCATTTAGGAACGATGCAATACTTGTAACGTCCTTTTTTATCATTATTCATATTCACGCAGTTGACACACTGCAGTAAACAACACACAACTTGCTTTCTACGGCTGTAGCACTTCCGCTTATCCGCCAGCACTCCCTTGTCGCCGAGTCGACTGATGTGACGTCAAGCTTGACCACGCCCCGTTTCGGTGAACGCCACATTCAATTAATCATTTGAGGGGGAAGATAAAGAGTGAAAATTCAGATTTTTTGCAGATTTACTATTTGAAACATAAACTTTCAAATGATGGAATAAAATAACTTTGTTAAATGAACCCATTATTGGTTGGGCCACCCAAATATAACAATGTCCTTTAACTGACCTTATCGCATCTTGAATTTGGGTACACCAGATCCATGACTTGTTTTTGTAGTTTTTTGGAAAGAATGGAGTCTATAATATCTACCTTATAACCGTTTTTTTTTTCCTTTTTTTTTAATATAACCGCATCAACTACAAAGATAATTAGCGGTGTAGTACAACAGGAAATACATCGTTTGGAGTTTTTTTTTCTTCAGTAGATGCTGGTGGGTATACCTTGTGTGGCCAATCCTGAGACGGGTTAGGTAAGAGAGTTATGGTAATTTTGGAAGTTTAAGCTAGGATTTATTATTTTGAGCTTGTTATTCTCCAGAGTTCGTCACCTTTCCCTCCAAGTATTTATTGTTATTTGTCGTATTATATGGACCAAATCTTCAGGTGGTACACAGCGAGTTGATAGACTGTGTGGGTTTGACCTAATCTCTCTAGCTAGTGTGTCCGTAGTTTCATTGTCAACTATTCCTACGTGCGAAGGAACCCAAACAACTTTGATGCGGTCTTCCATTTCAATTAGTTTCCCCAGTTCTAGTCGAATACACATGTTGTATACCTTGTATAGCACTCAGTGAGTCGGTGAAGACGACGGCATTTTCCCCATGTTCCCTGCAGTGTGCAAGAGCTTTGGCTACGGCGAATAGTTCTCTTGCTTCTCTCTTGCTTCTCTCTTGCTTCTCTCTAGCTTCTGTTGGTAGTCGATGATCTTGCATGATCTGTGATCACTCACTGGTTTTAGATGCATCCGTGTATATGTGGGAGTAGTTCACATACTTGGAGGCCACTTCAGAAAAAGCTCTTCTTATTCTTACGTACATTGCAAAAGTATCATTCTTGGAGAGTCAGGTTGGTATTGCAATCAGGAAGGGCTATTGTCCGTGGAGGAGGTATCTTTATGATCAGAGGGAGAACGTTAGGATTGAGTATTGGGTTATTCGGTACTTTGGAAATTCTGGCGTAAAGAGGAAGTTGTGAATTATGATAGTGCTCAAATGTTTCACTGAAGCAATTAGAAAATGTATTGTGATAACTAGAATTATTTCTAATTGCTGATATTTTTGCTGCATATATTAAGATTACGTTGAGTAGATGTAGTTCCAGAGGTGATTCTCCCACCTCAACAAGTAAACTTTCCACAGGACTGGTACAGAACGCCCCCAGAACAATTCTCATGGCCTTATTCTGAATGACATCTAGGGATTTCAAACGAGATGTTCTCGCCGTAGAGTAAGCAGTGGATCCATAATCCAGTTAGGTTCTGATTGATGCTCGATAAACCCGTAGCAAGAGTACTACCTTGCTACGGCTCCCAATCGGCTCCCAATGTGTGTTTGGCTAATACTTTCATTAGATTTAGGCCATTTTGGCAGGATATCTTAAGATTTTTGATGTGAGTGTCCCATTTCAGTTTGCTATCAAAAGTGACACCCAGAAATTTAATTTCGTCTACAAATTGCAGTTGCTGATTAATCAATTCAAGAGAAGGTAAACCATCTGCCGTTTCCTTTGAAAATATAATACATTTTGTTTTGGTGGTCAAGAACATAAGACCTGTCCGTTCAGACTACGATTGAAGTTTTCTTAGTACATTCTGTAACCGAGTTGTTACGTTTCAATTTAGCACTTCTATGTGACCTTTCAAAACACTACCTTACCTTTTAAGATCTTTATTCAGAGGATGTTGACAATGTTATTCAGTTACAATTTGATTTTATTCATTTAACATCATAGTAATGGGAATCTTCCGTTCCATAGAAAAACTTACCTGAAATGTACAAGAACATATATATGCTCCCTGAATAACTGCTTAGATCAGGAATTACCACTCACTTCGCATTCTCCTATTGCCAATCGACTTTGGAGATCCGAAATTCCTCGCTAGGTTGAAATAGTTGTTATTGTATGTTTCTCAGTTGACTTCACCTATCATTTTCCAGCCGTTGTCTGCCTTATTCTCAATACCTTTCCAAGAATATTTTTTGCATAGATTGTTACTCATCACTTCCAGAAGGATTACTACATATTAGAGTCATATCGCCTGGAGAACAATAATAGTTAGCTCTGGGTTTCTGAATATTGTTTGATGTTTTCGGTAAATATTCTGCATAATATGAATGTTCAAATATTCCTACTGAATGGGAAAGATGTAGCGACTTACCTTATATGTTTCTATTCCATGGCATGAATAAGGATCGGTAGATAATTGAAAATAGGTTGGAGTCAATAGATTTGTAAACATTCAATAACCAGGTTAAGAGACAGATGTTGGTTGACATCTGCTCATACTGACATTCTGTCGAACTCTCGTAGTGTCGTTCCGAAGACCTACACCGAATTAGTTCTACAGTTGTTCACGGGTGAGGGATTGATCGGTTACTCAAATTGTCAAGGGTTGTTTTAGGGTTGCATCGCTTTGAGAAGGAGTTTTGATGGGTCATGGACTTGTTAATAATGTCTCGAGTGGCTGTGGAGGAATTGATAGATTTATGATGTTGTGCACAGCGCCCCCTTGGTGCTTGTAGCGTAGATTGGACACACTGTGGCAACAACTGAATAACTGTCAGATGTGGCAGTCTCTCGGATTTCGGTGTTGACCTTCTTTAAGCTTGGTTGAGTATTCAAGGGTATCATCTGACTGATTTGTAGGATATATATGATTGTATTTTTGCCATCCTTCACGGGGATTATTTCTACAATTCAGGATTGTATAGTGAAAGACTGATTGGTCATTTTGGTGTGGATATTTGCAGACTGAAACTCAAACCCTTTTAAGGATTTGTGGTGGTTACCGAACACATTGTGCCAGGTGGAAGGATTTCCGAAATCAGGCATGTCTGAATCACTATCGCATCTCTCATGTGGTCTTAGCTATGATATCATCTCTTCAATTCTACAACCTTCGTTTCTAGTCCCTAGATTCATAAGAAACAGAAGGCCCTTAGTCACTCATCAAGTCCCAGTAGGACTTCTGTGCAGAGCACCGCACACGAAGAAACGTATAGAAAATCCCTTGGCCAGAATAAGAATGTGTTTTTAATTATTTTAGTAATTTTTGATTCCATCACTGTAATTCAACTGAATATTAGTTTTGAAGAGAGGTTTCAACACTCATTCAATTTTCTTGATTTTGTTTACGGGTTATATGGTTATACAGGGCAACCAAAAATATACTCTTGTTATCTTGCTACTTTTCTTAATGAAAATATACCAGGGGTATCGATTAGTCAACTAGTACCTATTGAATGGGGTTGAATATCACTTGGTTTTATTTGATTCTGATTGAGAATTTCCTTTCGTAAGGTTTTTTTTTGGGGTGTAGAACACCTTGTTGACAAACTCCCCGGACTTGGAGGTGTTCAGCTACCTTTGGGGTCCTATTTGGTGATCCATTACTGATCCATCTTGTTGTGCCCTACAGGGAGATCTATCTTGTGTTGCTACAAGGTGATATATCTTTGCGGTGCTACAGCGTGATTCATCTCCGCCGTACTACAGGGTGATCTACCTCCGTCGAACTTCGGGGTAGCCTAACACCATATATCGGGTGGCCCAAAAGGAACACGGAAGTTATAATTGGTTAATTTGAATATTTGTGTAATACTGAGTCATTTAAATAACTGTTTGCCCATTTGTTTATTGTTACCTGTTTGATAAAGTGATTGCATTTCTGGCTGAATTCACCGCTAGTTGGCAACGTGTTTGCTTTTATTTGTAAAACGCAAATTGAGGTGTTTTCTTCCTTTTGCAATTGCTTGTTGACACCGATGCGCCTACGCCTGGGCTCACGCGATGCAAACGAGATTGTCTTACCTTCCAGTACTAGTATTTACAATTTTGCCCAAACCTACTCAATTTTCGTGGTAGTTTCACTTGACGTATTGTAGTTTTCTTTTAAGCGTCGTTACTACTATAATTTATGGCTGATTGAATTTGTGGTTATATTCACCGCGCTTAATGACCTCTTGTATTGACATTTGAACATCGCGTAGTAGTGTGAATATCGCATTGTTGTCTTAGAAGCGTTATCGGTTAATCCATGTAAGTTAGGTTGACTGAATAAATTATATTGGGGATCTCTATTTTTTATTTCCAATAATAATTGGTAAGTTATTGATATTGTAAGTTACTTAGGGTATCTGAAAGATAAAATTTACCTGGCGCCCTTTAGGATCTATTTGAAATTTGCTAATTTGGTTAACCCACTCCCGTCTCCACTGTTTAGCTTAGCCGCGGATACCCATCTGTCTTATTTGTTACCGACAAATGATTTAGTCGCCTCTTGTGGTTTGTGAGGTGACAGAGTACGTATTGTGATCACATTCTTTCCTGTTGCGTACATAACTAAATCGTTTGCATATAGATTACCCCTCATTTCAATACCATCTAAAATGTCATTCATGGCTATGAGGAAAAGAGTCGCACTGAGTGCCAATCCTTGAGGAGTGCCATTTTCTTGTGTCATGGTTTTAGATGATTTATCATCAACTCTAACCAAAAAAGATCTATTCGATAGAAAATTAGATATGAAAGCAAGCATATTTTCTTGTATTCTCCATTGATTATATTGATTGAGAACTTTGCGTCTCAGCACAGTGCCGAAGGCTCTATTATTTATATCAAAGAAGACTGCAATAAGGCTTACTCTATTCGCGAAGGTTTCGTGGATATCTGACTGTAGATTTACTAGGTTATCTGGGGTTGATCGATACATACGGAAACCACTTTACTAAGGAATAAACGGGTTATTTTGTTCCAGATAGTACTTTAGTTTGGCATTCAGTATTTTTTCCAGAAGTTTACACATGGTACATGTTAGAGAAATGGACCTCTAGGACTGTTCATCTAAATATGGTCTATTCGGCTTTTTGATGAGTAGTACAATTGCTTCCAACCAACTGACAGGCATTCATTGTGAGTGAAATATTTCATTTTATACTCTTAGAAGATATCGCTTTCCTAATCAGGAAAGTTTAACAAGGAATATATAAGGTATATCGTCAGGCCCAGGGCTGAAGTTATTGACTTCGGATACAGCATCTTCCAATTCATCGATCATTATATCATGATTCGAGGGGTTCTCCGCCTGAGATTCAATATTAAATAGGTGTGTCTCAATAGTTTCTTTCATTCCTAAAAAGTCAGGATGGTAATTCGCATTACATTGGTGTGAAATGATTCAAAGTTGAGACGTATTGTGCCCATGAAGTACGTTTGCTCTATTCAATTATATACCTTTGACGAGCTCTGAGTCTATTGTATTCTATCTTATTCTCAGTAGAGGGGTGTAGAGTAGAGGCTTTGATTGGTTACTTTTTGACATTCTTCATTCCACCACGGAACAGGTTGATGGTGCGAAAACTGGGTTGTCTTTCCTATGGCTATGGATGCTGATTCACGAATACTTCCAGAAAGTTCCTCAACAAGCAGATTGATGTCTTGTACCGGATTGGGAAATACATTTGGAATTTTTTCCTCCATTAGGATTCCATAACGTGTTCATTCGTTGTCGCTAAAATTTCTAAGCCGCCAGCTAGGACGGAATGTAGGCGGTGATTCTTGTACATCAGCTCTAAGAATGATAGGAGAATAGTCCAATATAATTTGCAGGAAAGGTTGGGGTGACAAAATGCCAAATCGAGAGCGGAGTGGTAGCCAGTGGCCATTTTGAATCTGGCTATCTCATCAGAGTTTAAAAGTACAAAATTGGAAGCGTTGATGAACGTCTCAATTATGCTGCCTCTTCGATCAGTTGATGTACAACCCCATTTTTCATTATGAGCGTTGAAATCTCCGAAGATAACATAAAGCTTTGGTAATTGTTGAGTGAGATTGTAAAAATCATTGGTATTGAATACTGTATCTGGTGAAATGTAGAAGTTACATATTATGCACATTCTTTGTGGGATTTCCAATAAAACAGCTACAGCTTCGAAGTCAGTTGAAAGTGGAACTTCTTCTGCCCCAAGAGATTTATTGGTGTATATTGTCACTCCTCCTGCGACTCGGAGTTGATTGTTTCTAATTTTGTGGATGGAGTTATAGTGTTTCAAATTGTATCTACATTTTTTAGTGGAGTTGGTTTCCTGAAGACATGTAACTGGGGATTCCTCTTCATTCATCAACACTTGGAGCATTTCCAGATGGAAAAATACCCCGTTTATTTTCCATTGCAATATGCATGATGTTGAGTAGTTTTATTGGTATTGGGAGATCTTAAAATGTATCTAGAGATATGTCACTTTCGCTTCCGAACACTGAGATGTTAGAGCCAGTTTTGAGTTCTCTTTGGAGCTGTTTTTTTTTCAATTTTGTGATTCTGGTTTTGCTACGTCCAGTAAGAGCCAGATATATTTTAGTGAGTATACCAAGAAACATATAAATTTCACCCGTATACCTGCAGGCCACGCTGCGGGGATCTGGTGAACCAAACGAATCCTCCAGAAAACTCACAATTTGGCTGTAGTGTAGTCGAGAGAAAATTAGATGGTTCATTTTCAAAAACTTGTTTGGCTGGGGCAACCAGGGGCTCAACAGATTTGGTGGGTATTTGGGCCTATGTTGTCTTCGTTTTCTTCTTAGTCTGTGAACTGGGAATAACAAAGGGAGGATTCAGTTCTTCAGTACTTTGTATCGATGAACTGATCTCTGAATGGGTTCTTATTTGCGAGTAGGTATTTTTTATAGTGGGAATCTCTTCATTTTGTGGGGCTGAAATTTCAACTGGTTTTTCTTGGACAATGCTGACCAAAGAATCAGTAAAAGATGTTCCTTGGGTTTTAGGGGCTGGATTTTCGAGAGATTCTTGAACAATATCTTCAATAGTTTCGGTTACTGTTTCTTGACAATTAGCAGCGATATGGTCAATTTTCTTACATTTGTAGCAGATGGGTTTATCATCAGAAAGGTAGATATGGTAGGGGGTGTTACCATATGATACGATAAATGATTCGGGAAGATGAAAAGTATTATCCAGAGCAGGTTGCATGAAGATTCGTCTGCGGAAACTCAAAATATGGGTGTATTCAGCTTGGGATATTCCAATGCGAAGAAATGTTATGGGTGATATTAGGGTTAATCCTAGATCTCTGAGGCTCTGTTCTATGATATTGTGAGGTATTGTTGGACTTACGTTAGAAAGGATTATTCGAGTAGATGTTGTAATTAAGCGGCGGGCTTTCTGGATTTTACGGTTGACTCCAATTTCTCCTCCGCCATTAAGAAATGTATCCACGATTGTCTGACTAGAGAGGTAGATGCAAACTCGATTGTTCAAAATTTTAGATGAGAAAATAATATTTTAAGGTTGAATGTTGGTTCCAACAGCGATTATATATTCCTAAATTTTAACTTCTTCAATAGCGGCAAATATGATGGCTTGTTCCTTCGATGGATATTTAAACGTTTGTACTACTTTGGAGTAAGACTGGTTTGGGAAATTTGATGAGTTTTTTTGATAATGTATACCATTTTGGGTACCCCTGTAGTCAGAAGTACTCGTCATGACAATGTTATTCATGTTTCAGATTGATTCAATGGAATAACTAGCATCACTTCCTTCTGAGTGTCACTCTGTTTGTAAAGTCTGTCCACTATTCAGTGGCAGCTGATAACAAACTGATGTAGCTTTCCAACAAAAACTGACCGAGATAACAATTAGCACTTTTTGTTACAAGAATATGATTATCCTAAATTTTAGTATTCATAATTCTCCTAATGTACGTCTGTTCACTATCTGAACTCAATGGACACTGCAATCTTATAACCGTTGTTGACCGCAACTTGTTCAATCAAACTCAGCTCCCTTTGAGAACTACAGTGAATATTCAAGTGAAATATTCAGGCTCGATCCACACTATGATGCCGTTCTCGGTCCGATCTCGCTCTGGTCTCGGTCCGATCAAATATCGGTGTGTCTACATTACTAATTCCACACTCAGTCTGTCTCGATCCGTGGTCGACATAGGACGTTTCTTGAAATTATTCTATGAATTGTACTTGCCATAAAATGGCATTTAATTTTTCAATCGAAGAATTAGCTATAATTGCTATTAGTTTGGACGAACAGAATACAAATAAAAAACAATAACAACATAAAATGGAAAGAAGAAGAATATGGATACATCCCAGTTCATTAACGAGAAAAGAAGAAGGCGAATATCACACGTTATATCGTCATTTGATGAACGACGAAGAAAAGTTTATTATTTATGATCAACTCAAATAGAGTACTTACCTTTTTCAGAATCCCACGATTTATTACTAGCCATGACCAGAAGGAAAATGTAACGTCTCCTTGCAAGACCGAAGAAAGACTGCAGTTGACACAAAAATGTATTCACTGTCGGTACACGTCATGTCAGGTCCGATCTCGCTCCAGTCTCGCTGTAGTCAAATATTATTTTCGACCAACCGGTACCGGCGCGATGCCGGATAGGAACCAGAGCGATACGATAGTGAGAATACTCTGATTATTTCTAGTTTGATAATACTTTACCGGACCGGGAACAAACCGAGACCGGAACGAGATCGGACCGAGAACGGCATCATAATGTGGATCGAGCCTTAATGGTCTGTTAAGCATACTATTGAATGCAGCAACTTGATACTAGTAAGGGTTTGTGAATGAATTATTCATGATAATGTCTGTGTGAGATGGTTTGTGGAAAATTGCAAATTCATGTTTATTGTTATTTTTCGTCAAGTATCGACCAATTCCATCATATAACAATTGTAAGTTTGTTGAATAAGATATACCTAATGTACATAAAATAACATAAAATATTCTCGAAGATTCGGACGGTCAGACACTTCGAAAAAAATATAAATGTATTATATTCAGGCCTATTCAAATTCGTTTCTGTACATGGGGATCTCGTAAACGATAAGAGATAAAGTGTCGGTTAAATCATGACAAAGTTGCGTATGACTGCGTATATGTCTGCGAATGAAGAAGATGAAGACAAAAAAATAATTTGGGATTTTTTGGTTTTTCCCGTATATCTCCAGAACCAAAAGGACTATATTCGATTTCTTCACATCATTTAATCGATCTCTAAAATACTCATATTTTAACGCACAATTTAACCGACACTCTATCTCTTATCGTTTACGAGATCCCCATGTACAGAAACGAATTTGAATAGTCCTGTATATTTCCTCGAATCTCTGGTCGAAACTGCGGCCAGTCTGGCCTGTATACAAGGCATCGTAGTCTTCGCACTTGAGCTTGTAGATCCTGGATTTTTTTAATGTGTCCCAAGCTGACTCAGAATTATTCATGAATGAATACAAATTATCATTTGTCTAAAATACTACATTTATGCCTTTTTCCTGAAGGAATAACTGAGATATGTTAGACACGCAATTCTTTTTGAAAATCTGACTGGGTATGTAGGTTACTTTCTTTCCAACTTTTTGAAATAGTGATCAAATTCATATTAGGGATAGATTACTCTCGGAAATGTGATTTGGATAATTCAGACTGCCGTGTTGACATTTCATCAGATAAACAATATAGCATTCTATTTTTCCACTTTCCATTTTATATTTTTTGCGACACAATCTGAATATAAATAAACCCTTTTTGCCAATTTCAACTTCAGATTAGCACACCAATTATTGAAATTTTCTATTTTATATTTTCACAGATCCGGGATTCTTCTGAGCAGTCTGAACTAGTACTTCGAATAAATCATAATCAGAATGCTGATACCTATCCAAAGTCCAGAATGTTTATTCTGATTATTTTTATGCTATGGCTAGGTACACAAATAGACGTCAACTGAGTACTCTTCTTCTTCTGTTCAATCAGAGAGTTCATTTTCATAGTTTAGTTTTGTTCAGTCATAGAATTCATTTTTATAGTGAAGTGCAACGTAGAGCGAGGAGTAAGGTACAGAGATAGAGATGTATTTCTAGTAATGTCGTAGTCAGAATCGGTGGGCAGAAAAAATAACAATTCGAAAAGCAAGAATTTGAATTGGCGGCGTGGCGTCTGTTGACCAATAAAATTGATTGTGTCGTGTCTGGAGCGGAGTTGCCAAGTATCTTGGTTTTCAATATTCAATCACAGATCTGATGATCCAATTTGACAGACACCATTTTTGTTGTTATTGTTGTCAACTCGGTGTGAATACAACTGTTATAATTATCCAATTGAAGAACGTTTTTTTTTGTAAAAGGTCGGTCTCGCCGGGTGTCTATTTTGCTGCTTATTCCATGTCATTAGTTTACATTCCGAAAAATATTTTTCGGGTTATTTTGGTATAGAATTTAACCGTTACTACCACCAAAATATTAAAAATATATTTCATACCTAGTTGTAAAAACAGATCATTCACACCAGACAAAAAGTTTTTTAGTGTTCCAAGAACGAAATGAACATAAAATTGAAACTTTCCATCCTTCAATAAAAGACAGTCTGAAATGAATATCATATAAATGAAAGGGACCTACTAAATATACCGTTTCAATTTTTAATTCTTCATTTCGGTACCAAAGTGTTGCAAATTTCAAGTAAAATTCATCGATGATTTCAAAATTGACTCTTGTTGAGTTGTCGGAGTCAGCTTTAACAACATTCATTCTGAAATTATTTTAACAAAAATACGAAGTTATGTGTGGAAACCATTGACATTAGAAAGACCACATTGTCGCATACACTACAGAGGGTGCTAGCTGACAGAATGACTAATATACCAGTAACGTTGAATTTCTTATTTTTGATGGGTGGCACGAATGCATAATTGATTTATTTTATAGGGGTTCATCAGCATTAAAAAATCATTTGAAAATACAGCTCGTCAAATTCTAATTAGAATCATATTTAGAAATAACTTGTAGTATTTCAGTTATCAGGGCATAGAATTTTTCATTAATTGAAACGTTAACGGATTCCTATACACTTCCATAATTGAATTGATAATTATAGGCTTCATAAATTTTACGATTTGGCAATGTTGATTATTTCTATTGTTCCTATGGTCAATCAAACAAGAAGCGGGAATAGGCCCGTGACGTCACCGGCCTAACACATTCGATTTTTAATAAATAATTACGGGAAAACTACCGTTCTTAGAGAGCTGAAACAAAGTGCACTGTTTTTCAATTCGAAATTTCTATCGATTGAACTTTAAACCAAAAACCCTGAAACAAGCTCATTGTTTTGATTTTGAACTGATATACCGATTCTGTGTGTGAAGGATGAAGTTTTGAAACAGTGTTTTCTATGTTTGGCTTCATAATTCTGCAACCGTGTTAAGAATCACACGTTGAAAGGTAAGACTTCGTTAGTCCTCAGCTCGCACAAGTTTCTCAACTTCTGAAAGTTGTCGTTCAAATGGGGGCGATAGCTGATTAACGGAAAAACAGATTTTTTAAACAGATAATAATATAGAGAACACGTTCTGGTGATTCAAATTGAATTTGTGGAATCAATCCATCCGAATAAGTTGCAAATTTCACGAAATTTATAGATATGAATTTGATGAAGGATTATATGGAATCATATTTTGAATTTGTTGATTGTAACTAACCGTATAGTCATTAGGATTTTTTACAACGGTTTTTTTTTTGTATTATAGTTCTGCCAGGTATATGGAATCATATTTTGAATTTGTTGATTGTAACTAACCGTATAGTCATTAGGATTTTTTACAACGTTTTTTTTGTATTTTAGTTCTGCCAGGCGAAATCGTGACATCGTAAAAAAGCATTAATATCGTGAGATCACAAAAGCATAAGGATCATAGGATCACGAAAAATCATAGAATCGTGAAAACCAAACGATCATAAAAAGTATGAGAACCGCTAGTAGCATGAAAACAGGAATCGTCTTGGACATATCTGGCTGTCGTGTTAAAAAAAGATCTGAGGTGGCTACTGCTGGAGATTTCCGGAATCCCGGATCTCAAGAATCATAGCGGTCTATTTAGAGAAGTGTAAAACGATACCGTTGAGTTTCAGTACATTGAACCCCACGGTAACACCCTGTAATTTCTTATTATTTCTATCAAGGTCATCATTGGTAACTGTGGAAAGTTTCAAAAATTGACAATGCGATTTCTTTATACAGGGACCATTTATTTCCAACATTGATTGGGAATTTTTTTGTTGATCAATTCATCTCAAGGTTGGGGATGCAAACCCCTTATAACACTCTCAAGCAAACCGTATTCCTTGTTTCATTTGTGTTCTTGAAGTGTCTCGTATCCCCGTGTAACAAAGTTAGTTTACAGTGACAAGTGTTGAAAAGGGCCAAATTAGAGCTTTCAATTTCCATAAAAAATCAAGAACCTTTGCCTTCGCAAATCAAGAGTTAGTCATTCCAACTAGGCACATGTAACGCTTTCTTGTTCTCGATCTAAAAATGGGAAGGGTAACGTTATACAAATGCATTTGCGATAATGCCTTCATAGTATATCGGAAGGTATCTAAAGGGTATCAACAGGTATCTAGTAGGTATCTAATAAAATCAATTATCTATCTATGAATCGAACAAGTCAAAACTGTATAATTCTGCCACTGGGCAATATACGTTATCCATATTATCGCGCTTCAATATGTTGGTGAGAGAATTCGCAATAACTATATGGAAACCTGTTCTGTGAAAGCTGTTGAAACAAAGGCATACCCAGAATATTGAAAGCATATGAACAAGAATATATTTGTAACCACTTTCTTCTAGATTTCAAGTGACCAATTTAAAAACTTAATACAAATGTAAATATCTCAGTTCGTTATAATGGTCTGACTGACGATGAACGAGACTTGTGATAATGACAACTTTTCACTTGCATTAGTTTTTGATATTATTATTCATACTCGGGTCTCCCCTGTTTCTTTCGGTATAGGGGCATTCCAAATCTTCAAAATATGCGAAAAACCATATATATGTGCCTACCACAATTTTGTTGTTGGAACAAAAGTTCGTAACCAGTAAGCAAAAGTTTCCCAACTCACTATTTTCATGAGCATACTTATAACACACATAAAAAAATCCATATAGTTTTTACAGTCCCTGGATTGATGATATATAAAATGATGCACTTTCTTTTAATCGTCCATGATAACATATATTAAATCACTGCATTACCTAGCAACTGACAAATCTGAAATTAGGCATACTTGAAATGAAAATAAAAGCAAATACAAACTGAAAATAATTAAACGGTATCAATCACCGGTTAGCAGCGGCCATTAAAAGTTCTACCTTAATGGAGCAACTTTGTGCTCCCATATAAATAACCAGCTGCCATCTGTGGACAAGTCTATATCTAGGAACTTATCAAAATCCACAAGGTATCAAAAAATTCGAGACGTTGATTTATGCACACTGATCTTCGAATGATAATATACTCGAGTCCTTGTTTATATTATTCAGATAATAGACCCAACAGAAGTGTTTCAGTTTGATTTCTGTGGAAGTATATCAGGTATATTCCTTCGATGCTAACAAAATTTCAAGTCTACAGAAATTGCAGAATTGTGGAATGAGTATAATTTTAAGGTGTAACCGATATACTAATATTATTTTAATATGTGTGATTGATGACTTGTTTATTTTATGGTAATTCATGATTACTTTAATGAAATGAATAAAAACACTTTTGTCTAATTACCACTGGTAAATTTTATTTATATGACCGGTTTTATGTTTGACCCCATTATCAAGTATAAAACTGAAATCTGAAGTTTGAAACCTTAGCTATATGAAATTTTCAGGTATGCTGCAAGGCCAGGTATTTGAAAGACAGGTAGTTGTGCGAACCAGGATGCCAACTTTGAAATTACACACTGAAAATTCTAGGGGTTGTTAAACTTGTATACCCATAAACGAGTTGCTCGTTCAGGGGTATACATATTTGATTTTCAATTGATTTATTAATTTCCATGGCCTCCAACGAATTCATTTTTTCACTTTATTACATATTTGTAGGATTTTGAGGTTATCTTTATTTATCTTGTGTTTTGATTCTTGAAGATGTTCGTACATTGTAAATTTTTTGTCCAAACAGAAATGTTCACGCAGTCTTATGCCAACATTTCTACTGGTTTGGCCTGTATATACTGCAGAGCATTCGCCATACTCTATATTATTTTCATGTTGGACTCATTGAAATGTTCATCAGTGTCACAGAGATTGTACTTGACATCTATGATTTTAATTTTCAAAGTGTTGTATACCTACGTTGATGCCAGAATACTTTAATGATTTTATTGTATTTAAATCTCAAATTTAAAATCATCAAACCAGAGCTAATACAGGACTATAAGTTCACTCACCAAAATATAATCTTACTAAGCCAATTAAGTAATGAATAGAAATAAAATAAAATAAAGAAAAAATAAAAATAAAAAATCATTTCATAACTACCCAATCACATAAAAGATGCGAAAACAATTAATGAATTCAAAACTAGTCTTGATATGCATATAAGTTATAATTACTAATATTTGATCCAATATTATATTATATTACCATTCATATAATGATTTATGTTTATGGACCTATGTACATGTTAGTAATATCTTCTTTTGTAATTGTTTTTTTTTCAATTGCATGTATATTAGGATACGGTTCCTATTCAATGAACATTCATTCATTCACTCAAACTCGGTTGAATAATTTCAGCTTCCGACGAAATCAATTACTCTATTCGGTTTATGATTCTCTGGTCAACTGGCAAGTGTGAGACTGTCAAATGCTGAAAACAAGTGTCCAGACCGCGACGGGGGCATACACAGATTATGTGCTCTGATACAACAGGTACGAGTTTTCTTGAGAGAAAAGTAATAATAATAACTTCATTCGCAGACCAGATACAATACAAAGTATTGTGAAGTTTTGAAATATGTTGTATAAGAATGAAGCGGTAAACATAATTACCCAGGTATATATTGCAATTGTAATTGTAGAATATCAATACAATGATCAAACAATAAAAAAAGGATTTGATCTGTGGAACTTATGTTCAGGCTCCGCCATGGAGATAGTGATAACTATTTGAAGTCCTAATTCAACAATTGTTGTACAAATTTTCTGTGTTGTTCTAGTACATACTCATGACCTTCCAAATTATTTCAAGTACAGAATTAAAAAATTGCGAAACGTTTGACAAATTGACTTCTTTACAATGCAAGGATAGGTGAGTACAATTCGACTTCGTGCATTAAAATCGTGTTCGTTACTTGATATTTCTCAGTAACGAAGGTAAAACCTAACTTTTACATGGTGCGTGGTTATGAAGCTCTCCGATATAAAGAATTTGGATTCTCAGAACTGAAAAAAATCTGAGAGGTTTGTAAAGAATGAATCGAATGAATCTTTATCAGATTATTTCTAAAGGATTTGAATATATGCAATGTGAGTTTCCCCAGACGGTGATAGCAAATGGCTTTCCACAAATGTGTGATATTTTTTTAATTCAGTCTTGTGCATCAATTACATTGATGAATAATTTTTCGTGGAACTTCAACAAGTGTTTCTTAATATGACTAATAACCAGTTCGTGCAACGCTCATTGTTAAATCATCTGAAAATGGATCTTTTTCAGAGGTGATGATCGACTGTATCGTCAAACATGCGCCAAACTAACGACTGTTCTAAGAAAACAAGTATAGCTGAGGCACCAGTTAATCTAATAATGACACTGTTAATCTTCAAACATGACTCATCTTCTGATGGAAGCACCAAACTCTTACGAAGGTTTGAAATAGATGAACACTTCAATCTAGCAGACCACTATTATATTCTTCATGCTGTCATTGTTCACTATGGTTCTGGCGTTGAATCTAGTCTTTATTACGCCTTGGTCAAAGACGAAATGGACAGGTGAACACCCTACATTTTGTTATACAAGAGAGAGGACATTGGCAGATCAAGATCTTCAGATGATGTGGTGCTACTGATTTTTCCGGGGTTTCCTGCATCAGAAAAAGCAAATGCGCCACTGAAATCAATGAAGTTGCCTCGGAGCGCTAATTAATTTTTGTTGTTGATTTGTTTTTTGGAATTGTATTTTTCAAATATTACTACACCCTTATTCATTTATCTCATATTGAATAATTTTCCGTAATTTTTTCATTATGTAATGGATATGAGAGTTCAACTACATGTTATTATTTAATACTTTCTGTAGACCTAATATATACTGGTATATTGGCTTCAATTTGATGAAATGGTGCAGCTCCGGATTTCGGTTGGCAAAATATTTCCTCAATATAATAAATGAATGTCTTCGCATAAGTACTTCTTATTCAAAATGGCTAGGCATGAATTTTTGCCGAAATTTTGATATTTTGTAGTTCTTAATGTGCTGATTGAACGTGTACACAGCTCAAAAATGTACAGTTTTGGAAATGTGAACCTTTGAAAATAGATTTTTTTGCCATTTTTTACAGTATTTGCTGGTCAATATTCGGCACCCAATATTAGTTTCACGAACGGTCTTCCTTAGTTATACTAGATCCCGCCATCGATAATTTTCCATACACTGCTCCACACTATCTTTATAATTTAAGAATAATGTGCTGTGACATTTTTCTCTGAGAGGCTCAAAACGATATCATCTCACAGCCAAACGAATCCGTGAAAATGCCTGTTACCTGAGAGAACTCTACAGATAGAATGAAGGGGTTCAGGTACTGGAAGCGAACTATTTTGCCCCCTATTATGTTTTACCGAACAAATGGGTTGTTCCATCCTTAGTGTCGGGTAGTGTATGTCACTTTGGCCAACCTTATTCAGGTAGTAGGTGCATTTTGAGCCACCAGTACTGAGAGTTTCATCATTCTACCTCGATTATTTCGTAAGATACGGGGTGTTTCCATGAGGGGATGCAAAGAGAAATGAATAGTTCGATATTTCATGCCGCAATATTCATTTTCTAACTATCATACTGGGTTTTCTAACTATTGTTGATTATTCAAAACTGAAAAATGTACGTGGTATTTCAAAATTTTTTGGCACCTCGAAATGAGTTATGCCACTCTCACTCACCTGAGGGTATTCGAAAACTATTACAGTTTTTGACAGACGAAAGTCATTTATTTCCAATATCAAAACTAGAGAATAAGCACAAGCACAGAAAAAATTTCTTTGAGACTTCACCGGACTGATTCGAAAATAGTATTTTATTTGATACGTTCGAAAATTCGACGATTCCAATATAATTCTTTGTCCAGCATTTAGGAGGGATATAGGTTGCTGAATGGAAATACATGAATTCTGAAGATTCTACATAAGAGTAGCATAATTTTCGAATTCACTCAGAGAAAACAATGAAATATGCACACAATTAGTGAAAATTAAAAATTATTCATGATTTTTGTTAAATAATTTCTGTACACAACTCTCAAAGGGCACTATTGAATATTCGCCAGTTTTCTTGAATCAGCTGGTTCGTAGAACTATTCTGAAACTGATTTTGTCAATTGAAAAGATTATTATTAAAGTTTGTTGCTTTTCTTATCGGCTGTAAATAAAACAGGCGCAGATGACGAATTTACGATTCATCTCTCTCCTATTGAGATTTTTTAATCCTGCGTCCGACACGTGGGGTGTGACATACCCCAGCCGTACAAAATTTTAAAACTTTTTGTAATTTGCTCCCCAGCGTTGGAAATATTTAGTAGCTTCAGCATATAGCCTCTACCACCGTATAGAAGTGTTACTTCTATACGGTGCATCGTATAGATCCACTATCATATTCACATCTCAAATCAGACGTCGTTTGACTTATGTTTGAATCAGACTGCGAATCAGACAGCGACTGGGGTGCACGAAACCCCACGTTTTTATATATACATTCCAAAATTGTGCGCATTTAAAGAAAACTAAATCGATCAGATTATTCGATTGAAATAGGTGATAATGAGCGAGAAATGGCCCGTCTTCAGTCCTCATGAGATGAAATATTGAGTGATGATGTAATTGGCGAATCTGATATCAATCTTTGGTAACTATCAAGATTTCGAAGAACAGAGGCGAACCTGTGAAACCTCCATTCAAAAAACTCAAACAAAATGGTCAAGGAAGGTGTCAAGATTGTCACCGTGATCGAAATACATTTGTGACATTTTTTCTCTCTTTCTCGTCCTCTATCTTCTTCTTACTATCTCTTCCTTTCTATACTCTGTTCACTATGTTTGGTTATACAGAAAAAGATATACTATTTACTCTGCTGGCTACAACACAAGCTCATTAGAATTGTATAATCTCTGCATTTCATGTATCTTTATTCATTCATTTAATTTTATTTCATTTTTTTATTCTTTTGTCATAGACGACTATGTATTTTGTCTTATTGATTAATTGAATAAATTTACTTACTTACTTTACTTACATAACAAATGCAGTAAATTCATATGTCTGGACCATGCAGAAATGTTGATCAATAATTTTTTTTATGATTTTCGATAATATTTTTTTATTTTTATTTTATGATGTTTTATTATCTGTTTGAACCAGCAAATTGATATGTATTTAGTCGTTTTATGTGCAAAATACTTTTCTTCCATTAAAAGAAGCCATTATTTTGCGATTTATTACTCGTTTTGGTGAGACGAAAATTGAACATTGCATTCGGTTTGTAGAAGTGTTTGGATGAAAGTTATAGTACTGCCAAATTATATTTTTGATTTAAGTTAGCTCATTCTACTCCATTGTTAAAAACTGTGTTCTTGATTCAAGTTAGTTTATTTTGGTTTTATTTTCAGAAATTTTTGAATTATTCTTCAATTGAAATACTCACATTGGACTTGGTTTTTCTATCTACCGGGTAAGTAGTTTAGTTGTTATTAGTTATTATAAGCAGTTGCAAATAATTTATGAAAACGTTTTCTCATTAACGTTACAATTGGTTGTTTGAAAATTGCTTCAAATTACCTATAATATTTTCGTCAATGGTGAAATGAAAGCACTTTTTGATTTCTTGTGAATAATCTCCATGAAACAGAAGAGACATTATCTGAAATCTCTATTCTTATTTGTTACAACTAGTCAACAACTTGGCCAGTGTGAACTTCGTCTGAATTTTTGCAGTTTTTACAAAAGTTTTTACAAATAGCTGAGTCAGTGTTTCTAGTATTCATCTGAATAATTTTGTGCTTTTTACGGTAGAAGCGATGCGCAGAAGTTTTTAAGGTCATAGACGGTAAGAAAATCTAATACCTCTACTGAATGTGAAGAAGTTGCTCCATGTGAAACTAATGGATGAGAAAATAGCACGGGACGTTTATAATATTCGTACTTCATTTGTATGCATGCCATTCCAATATTAATCCTTTTTTTTTTCCAAAGACAATAGATAATCAAAAAATTATTTCATGTTGGAAACATAGATAATATTATTTATTTCGATAATTGCGTTCACAAATATTGGTCAAATTCAAGTTGAATCATCGAAGAGATTCACCATATACGTTTTATGAAAAAATATAATAATCTCATATAATAACACATTATTAATGACGACACTATGATTAATATCCTGAATATTCACAATCATAGCACTTGAAACTTTTTCACATTTGCAGTATGCGAGGATCACTTGCTTCTAATAATTTACCATAATATGGCAGATAATTAATGATCATAAAACCAGAAGATTGCACGTGTTGGAGTCATCCAGGTGTACTCAACGAACTCGCGAATGTGTTCAGCAGGGTTATGCAGGAAATTCAAATAAAAATATTTCGATGATGATTGGCTATAGATGATGCGAAATGGAGCATATTGACTTGTTTATCTACTGTTGTGAATTTTTGAATGAAATTCAATAACATGAGTGACATAATAATTTTGTAAAAAACAGATTTGTATTCGTTATGGATATTAGATTTCTTTTCGAGTGTAAAACTCGGATCGACAAAGTCCATTCTTCGATTTGTTGACTTTTTATGGAATTTTTGAAGCGGAAAAAAATGTTGATATTTCTGGAACAATATTCATGATTTTCTTTATCAACTTTTTTTTGAAAAGAGTTTTCGTATACTAATTAATATACCATTTCACTAGATATTCACGAAATTACCATGACACTAGTGATGAAGTTTTTTTGAGGGGTATAATAATGATTGAAATGAAGTAAATCATATAGATATATCAGTTATACTTCGATCTATTGAAGATTTGAAGAATAGTCTCTGAATGAAACTGTAGAAAAACGTGTAGAAAGCATCGTAAAAATGTGTGTTCCATAAAGTGACTGAAAATTATATTGGAAGAAGTCAAGTAAAAAATGATATGTATCATTCGATCATACAATCACCTCTATATGTAATTGTTGTTACAAAGAGGAGTGATGTGTTATTTTTTTAGTTCAAGTTTACCCGCATCAACTATATGGGTTATTAGCGGGGTTGGATACATTTTATATGTCACACAATATATTTACACACTTCAGGAAAGTAACCAGTCTATCAATGTTCTGTGGGGTGAGGATTGCTCGTAGATCACTGGGTAGGCCAATAGCACGTCTTTGTCGTTGGTAGGAAGAATGTGGTTTACATCAAGGTTTGTTTGACAGGTTTCACATTTTCTGGCCACATCTCGTTGAAGGAGGTGTTGATGTGTTAGCTTGGTATGGCCAGTGCGGACCCTGGTGAGAATCACTTGGTACCTTCTACACATCCCCATGTATGGACGGGATTCGAGTTTATTCGCAAAAGCTTGTTATTTTGATATTTATGCCATCTGTCAGGCCAAATCTTCCGTATATACGTTTCAATAATGGGCTTCATGTCTGTATATGGTATTTTTGTTATAATTTTGGCCAATGGGTCTGCACTGGTCTACCAGTTCAATATTTTTTCCTTGGAGTCTCATCTCATATAACTGTGTCTCAGGGAGTCAGTGAATATAACCGAATCTTTAGCGTTGAAGTTTGTAAAGAGTTTATTCGCTTCTGCTATGGCATGTAGTTCTCCCGTATCAACAGAACATTCTGGAGGCATACTGAACTTATAGATGTTGCTCCCTGACAAAACTGATGCACCAACTCGTACATCCTCATGTGTCTTAGATGCATCAGTGTAGAGAATGTTGAATCTACTGTACCTATTTTCTATCTCAAAAATGTTTTGAAGGAGTTCGGGATTGGAGGTATTGGACTTAGGAAATATTGTGAGGGAAGTATTACACTGAAAAATTTCCACAAGTCAGGGTGGTGGGCTTTATTCTTGAGCTGATAGGGTGTTAGAGAAAGTGAACCAATATTTTTTGACTCGTACCTTCAATGAATATCTAGTGGATACTCCTATTATGATGGAGATTTCTACCAGAAACTTTCGAAAATGTATGTTCATGAGTTGGATGTTTATTATCTGCAGATATTTTGCATGCATATGTTAGGCTAAGGTATTGACATCTCAAATCCAGAAGTGGTTCACTGGCTTCGACATATAGACTCTCAACCGAGGTAGTTCGATAAGCACCCATTGCAAGTCTTAGAGTTGTATTGTGTGAGGTATCCAGTTGTTTCAAGCGTGATTTTGCGACAGTGGAGTAGCTGATTGAACCATAATCAATCTTATATCTTATTAGAGACTGTCCCCTCGTACAGGTATGGCTGGTATTGAAGAAGAAGTAATTGCGGCGGTAAAATCTTTGAAGGACACCAGTACCACAGATATCTTTGGAAAAAATACAAAAATATTAAAGGTCACATAAGAGCAGTTTTGATCTAGTGCTAAATTGAAACGTAACAAGTTCTCTTTGCGCGGTTGCTTTGTGTTCGCGGAATTCTGGGGTAAGATTTTTATTACTCGAATGATCTTAAAACACTTCCCCAAGTAAGTTGGATACTTCCTTTTTTTCGATGGAATTTCCGTCATCATCAAAAAATGAAATAAAATCAAAAAGTTAAAAGATTCCAAGCCAAGTTAGTTCACGACGTTTCGATTGTTGGTATCCACAATTGTCTTCGGGTGACTGGACTGATTCCTTCGTGAGGTGACTATTTACAGATCATTTGAGTCTGCTTTCCTTTTTCCGCTTCACTGGTCCAGTGGGAGATGACCGTTTGGCGGGAGTTGGCAATTTTTCGATGTTATGTTGATGGGTCCAAACATGCTCTGCTATTCCTGATTTGCTGGTTCCGCCTCGTTGTGTGTATTCCTTGTGCTCGGCAATGTGAACATTCAATGGCCTCTTAGTTTCACCGATATAGGATTTTCCGCACTGACAGGGTATCCGGTAAATGTATTTTTGGAATCGCAGTTCTCGTTTGACGGCCTGGATTTCGTGAGGCTGCTACGTATAGTGTTTCCGGATCTGAAGCAGGTTCTGATGTTGTATTTGGATCCAATTTTTCTTATCTTTTCCGATAATCCTGTGATGTAGGGAAGTGCAAGCACTGGTTGTCACTGCTTCCCTTCCTTTCGAGGCAGGAGTCTCGAAAGGGAAAGCAGACTCAAATGACCTATAAATGTCAGCTCACGAAGGAATCAGTCCAGTCATCACCCGAAGACGATTGTGGATACTAACGATCTAAACGTCGTAAAGTAACTTGGCTTGGAATCTCTTAACTTTTTGATTTCATTTCATTTTATTTTTTGTTCCAATTCATTCCATTTCCACTTGTATTTCATTTCACTATTAGTTCATTTCAGGTTTTTTGCTGGATATTCAGCTATTCATTTTTAGCCTTCTATTTAATTTTTTGATTCTTCTTTTCTAGTTCTTTCAGGCATTTCAAATCATTTCATATAACATCAGACAATGCAAGTCCGAACTAATGAAATTCATCAGAACCAGGGTTTTTTTTTACTTTTCTCAAAAATATATCTTGATGGAGCTCGTAGTTTCTTGAATTCCAGAATATTTTCCATAGTATTTTGTTTCTTCAATCTGTTGAAGGCATGTTTGTGAGTTTATTTGCTTCTTCACATTCTTTGTTCCACCAAGGTACTGGTCGATGTCCAATTACAGGAGAAGTTTTACCAATTGCTTGTTTTGCTGCTTCAATTATTGAATGAGTGAAATTGTTGACTATTTCATTTATATGTGCCTCGTCCTTGATTTTATATGGTGCATTATAGTCCACCAGATGAGAATAAAGTGTCCAGTTAGCGTTGTTAAGTTTCCATCTCTGTGGTACAGTTGAGGATCCGTTGGATATTTTATTATGTTATATAAGACTAGGAAAGTGGCCGCTGTCGCAAAGGACAGGAAAAACTTTCCAAGACAGTAAGGGAGCTAATGCAGGGTCACACAATGTTAGATCAAAAACTGAGTGTTTACCAGGGAATGCGTTGAATCTGGTTTTTGTTCCACTGTTTAAGAGTATCAAATTTGATATGTCAATGACATTTTCTAATGACCGCCCCCGTATGTTGGTGGTGTCACTTCCCCATAACTCATTGTCACCAAAGATGATACTTTGGTATCTGTTCGAATAAATCACTGACCTTCTGTTCATCGATAATGGTGTTGAGGGTAATATAGATGATGCAATAATTTAAATTAACTTTTATATCAACTGGCCCTTTGGCACTGATACAGCTTCCAGATTTGTATCCAGTTGAATTTGTTATGCCTGAGTACACCATATTTGAAAAATATTTCATTCACCAGTCAAAAATAATGCCTTTTAATGAGTTCATTCGACAAGAATCATGTCACTGAAATATCCTGATATTACAACAAATCATCTCATCTTCATTTATGTATGCACTGCATGTATCCACTTGAAGGATTCACAGAGATATACCAAATTGACAATTGGATCATGAATTATGAAATTAGTAGGTAGGTATTCGAAAGAAGTGAATTATTGGCAATTTGCAACAAAATGATCTTTACATTCATTAGCGAAACAGAAACAACCATTCAATATTTCTGAAAACACTTTATCTACAACTCAGTTCGTTAGATAATATAGCACAACAACATCTTAGAAGAATTCATCTGCAAGTTTACCAACAAAAATTATTAGTTTGGTACTTTATGAAAAATAAGGTTTGCAAAAAGATAACTATTCGAAATCAATCAAAATCAAGCAACATGCAGTTTTCTTTGAAAGCATAATTGAAAGTCAACTTTTGTATCTGACTCCGCTTCAGAAGCTTTCTGATTTCGAACATCATAAAAAAAAACAAACAATACATAAAATCCTGATCAGAACACGACCTGATAATTTCAAAAGATTGCCTGTTTTATGTATTCCCACGCGTGACTAAATATGTAAGTGTTATTAAGATGGTATTTTTGTAGTTCTTGACTTCTTTGGGACATATCTGCCCTTGAATCAGAAATGTGAATGAAAAATGAAAAACAAATGTGAAGAAAAATTACTAAGTGGTTCAAAAATGTCAGAGAATTCCAATAAACTTCAGTTGAAAATATTTACCTGATTTTTCAGTTACCTTTCTCATCATGATTAGGTATTTCTGGATATTTCAAAGCAAAGGATTTTAAAAATTTTAAACTTCAAGAGTAAATATTGCACTCCAAAATATTCAAACAATTCTGTTGATTATTTTTCAATAGTAAATATTTGTTTTGTTCAGACAAAATATTTGATGTTTTCAATTCTGATTGATGTGAAATACCATCAGTTCAACTTATATCCTCAGCAAAGTTTGAGAAAATAACTGAACTTATCATCTTCACAGTCAATATCCGTTTAGTTATTTTTTCGATTTGACATTAGAATTTTATTGTTGCAACAAACATTTTTATGGGCATCATATTCTGTTCAGTTACTTTCGGTTAATTTCAATTTACAAATATTTCGAATTTTATATCATTTTTGAATATTGAATAAATATTTTGAAAAGCTATTCAAAATCAAACCTCAATCAAATGATGTTCATCAATGCAGGTGCAATCAAGATGTTATCAAACTACTCAAGTAGTCCGTCTATCAAAGTTGTTTTTAATGATCTTTCAAATGCAATAAACAGTATCACTGAATTACCGTTCTTTTTTTGACTCTTTGATTTGGTTGACCTACATTCTGTAGAACATCATCTATTATCAAAAAAAATCATCACTCTATTCAATATCATTCAACATTCAGTACTTACAACACTGAATTCTGTACTGTGATCGATATTCAATATGGCGACCGTGTTTTACTGGCGTACCGTAGAGTTCGCATTGTCGGAAACTGCAAAGTAATAATACGATCACAAATGAGGTAAAATTGGAAGTAATAATTAAATATTCCATGTGATATTTGTAGTTCGATTAAGCGTGGAGAATAAAAGTATAATTGAAATATTTGAAACATACTTCATAGATACAAATATTTACTAGCTCATTAGTATGATAAATGAAATATTACATAGAAATAAGAATGAGGTGGTTCTCAACTAGACGAGTAGGCTTGCCATATGAGAAAGGTACCCTATGTGATCGTGAATTAATCAAAAATAATTTCAAAAACAACAATAAAACTTTGAAATGATGGGCGTGCGAGGCAAAATACCATGAATTATTCAAATGAGGTGTTCTAGATTGTTAATTAATGGCATATTCGTGTTGTTTATGAAAGATAACTCACACCAATACTGATTAGAACTTGTTTACCAGTAGAGTGAGGTAGTATCCGGTTGATGAAAAAATGACATTCAATGATAGTTTACTCCGCTTGCTACATAAATTACACCAGTGTTCATATAACAGAATTTTGAAATGATCTTGAATTCTGTTTCTTTATACGTTCAAACTTAGTTTTTATATTTCACAATTCCCTCTATCAATCGAAGTGTATCTTCCATTGCAACAATTGGGGCAGAATTCCAGATGGTCCGACCAGTTTGTGGATCCTGGCTGTTGGAAGATGGTCAAGTTTCCAACTGTATATACAATCGATGGTGGACCAGTTAGCTTACAGCCGAAGAGTTTGCTTAATCGAAGCAATTACTTCAACTCGATTTTGCAAGCCCTGATGGCATATCCACTACTCTACAACTTGTCGAACAGCCTGAGCAAAAACATCTTGTCGAACGAGAGGAAGAAATCTACTTCTCATATACACCACTCTCGAACTTGCTGAATAGTCTGAGCAAGAACATGTTGTCGAACGAGAGAAGGAAATCCGCTTTGATGGATTTCAGATTTTCCGAAGTGAATTTCCATCCAACTGAAGTTGGAACGCACTGTTTTGTGAGTTTGATTACTTTCATTCAAACATTAGGACGGAAGATAGGAAAATGGGTTAAAATGCCAAGAATGACGAAGCACACCCAATTGGATCCGACGCGTATTCATGAAATGTTGCTCAACTTACGGACACACTGAATCGAGAAGCAGAATGCGAAAGAGTTTCTAGTTTTTCTGTTGGAGTTAACGAAGTTGGTTGAATGGTACACTGAAGATGAAACACCTCTCGTTGACACTTTCATCGTAGATAATACAGTCTCCAAAAAAGAAGCAGCACAAACTGTTCGCCATCATGTACCACGACGGCAAAAATACCAACAGGGGTCCTTACGTGGCCGATGCCCATGACATCGACAAATTTGAAAACGTCTAAGCGCATGCGAAGTCGCTACATCAACCCAAGTATGAAATGCGACGTAGGTGTCGTTTCATATTCCATTCAGAAGCAGTGAAGAAATCATAAGTTTTGCTATGGCCACAATCAAATGCATATTGGGCGGCGGGTAACAGAAAATTCAAGAATATTTTCTCCATTTTCTCCAATAACGGCGTCGATGCAGCTTATTTTTTCAAATCCGAAAATACCCAAATGTGGCGTCATTTTGCATTATGATGTGGGCCAATCGAGTTGCCAAGGTTTTTTAACATTTTTGGTATCAACAAATACTTGTTGGCTTTGCGGAATCGATTGAATTCTGCATACCGTAAAATTATCAAAATTATAATTGCAAAGTTACGAATAATTTTCAATTTCAAACGAAATTTAGTGCAAGACTAATCTCACAGAGGTTACTCTTGCAGACGTTTCTCGTTCATCTGAGAGGTAAAACTTTGGAACCGGTCTGTAGGTGATCAACTCAACTGATTTCAGTATGGTCCTGCTGTTGGATTAATGAGAAACGCCTGCGTCTGCAATTCTAATCTTTGTGAGGTATCTTGCATAAATGTCTGTCGTATATAATTCACGTCCAGCGTGGTATAAGTCAGGAAAGTAGTTGTTTTCCTGCAGACATTCATCAGAATATATCGCGTGAGTACGTTGGGAGAGATGAATGTTCCGATATTCAAAATACGATAAAAGATAAATGAGATGACTTCACACGGAAGCCATTTTGTAACTATAGAAATATTTCAGGTTACATATTGATTTTTGTATGTTTGAGCTTTAGCTAACATTCTCAAAAACACAACATTGTTACTATTTCTTATAAAAATCTGAAATCTGTTTAAAATCTGTTTTTCCGGTAATCAGCTGTCGCCCCCATACGAACGACAACTCTCGGAAGTTGAGAAACTTATGCGAACTAAGGACTAACGAGGTGTTACCTTTTAACGTGTGATTCCTAACACGATTGCAGAATCATCTCAGCTTCAACCAGATACATTATCTCGAGAAAAATATATGGTCGAGGCGGGAATCGAACTCACGGCTTTCCGATCTTCAGTCGGGCGCACTAACAGTGCTGCCAATTGCATGCATTTGTTTACAAATTTATTTTTGTTTGTGTCCTTGAATTGATCAATTCCAAAATGAATCTCACAAATATTCAATTGTTCATGATTATACCAGTTGTTAGTTTGTTGATTTGATTCCTTAGTGAATTTTTCTGGATATTATTTTGCATCCGGAAGCTCTGTTTCTTAGTTCAATATATATTAGCATGATTTGAGAAATTTTTCGACTATGAATAATTACGTATTCGTGGATGATGAATACTCAATTTTTCGCATCAATGATAATCCAAACGTCCTAATTGCAGAATGAATGGGAAAAACTACTGATACGGGAGCCCAAGCGGGGCTAAAGCGCGTCAGAATAATATACAGGGGGGTACCTTGTACCAGGTTGAGTACCTCCACCAAATATGAGCCCCATATATAAGGCCGCCTGTGAGAGAAAAAGGATCAGATTAGTTAAAAAAAATTGATCATCAGAAATTCTCAAGAGCGTCAGATTAAGATAGGGTGAGTTAACTACATGCTAATTACTCCGTCCCCACTCTGAATTATGTTGTCATGACGCCATCACAGCTGATCACAGAGAATCGTTCGTGATAAAGATGAAGATTGATTAATCAATTAATTGATGGGTGTAGCAGTTATTTCGTGATAGGAAATCATAATGAAGAAAAGAGAAATTCAACTTACTATGTTTTTTACAACTTTGATTTGTAACTTACGTTACTGCAGTTTCGTCCTATGAGGACAATATACATATAAGGACATTTTCAAACTTATACCATGTCCTTATAGGACCAAACTGCAGTAACGTTAGTTACAAACAAAAGTGGTAAAAAACATAGAAAGTTTCATTTCTCTTTTCTTAATTGATTAGTAAATTGATTATGAAAAATTAATTTTTTTTGAGAAGTTTTTAAAAATTATCTTCATATGAATACAAGTATTCTACTTGAAAAACAAACATTTATTTATTTGCATGCTATTTCCTGTGCTTTTCTATTATTTGAATTCAATGAATTGAAAAAAAATAAAAAAAACATTGTTTTTGTCAGATTTAGCGAATCCCTCTAGAAAATCGTCAGATTATGAGAAAGCACGTCTAAAACCTGAAGATGAACCATATATATCTCAATTTGATGCGCTTGAGTATTTCAAAATGGCGATTTTTTTACACATTATGATAATTGCCGCCAGTTTGCGTCAGATCGAAATCGTCAGATTATTGGATTAGAGCTGTTTTTATGTTGCACTCAACACTCTCTTAGAAAATCTGATGCGTACGATAAAATTTGTTTTCTTTTCACTTTTAACCCTTACGTACAACCACCCACATCATGCAAACGATCAGATTAACATACCAACATTATTAAAAATACGTAGGACATTGGTGCTATCAATATCTGACGCACTCGAGTATGTCCATGCAACAGTATTTTTTTACATATTTAAAAATATATAGCCGCTTCCGATGAAAAGGTATATATCATATAACATTTTTTTCTTCTTATCATCTGAACTATGCAACCTAATATGTCTCAATGACGCTCGAGTCAATCCCCATTTTGCATCGTGGGCTCCCCTGCTATATTAAAATATGCATCAGTGATTTCTTGCCAAACTCGCGAATAAAACATCATTTTTTTTATTGAATTTTACTCATACCTCAAACTATTAATTCTAACATATCACAAAGTGATGCCATTATTGAACCATTTGCATTACTTCTCAAAGGGATTTGTCTGCAGGACGAAATAACACACGCCTCTGATTATCTTCTTTATGAACGTTCGCGTGCTCACTTTTGTTGTTGTACAGCTTTAATCGGAGGTTGAAGAAATTTCTTCAGTGAATTGGAAATGTAATAGTTATTGAGGCTGTCAACACTCCTACGCACTCTCTCAATTACTTCTACAAACCACAAACTGATAATACAACACGAACATTAACAGACATTCTCTGGCAAAACAGCATACATTGTGTCACGCTGATATCAAGAAGTATTGCCAAGCGGAATTTGATAATTTTGATTCGTAACATGAATGCTTTGGCTAGCCTAGAACCTTGAAATTCATAAATCATACCTACTTCCCGAATAGCTTCTATTTTGTGTTTGTATCGATCAAAAAACTAAAAAGTGATTGAACCTATCGTCAAAATAGTGTCCAACATCATTCGAACACTGCTTTAATACACTAGAACTGCAACATCCATTCCAAAATCAGAATTTTGTTGGGTAGTGTATTACCTTGATCAGTCAGAAGTGCAATATTATTTCAGTTGGCACCACTAAAAGTTGGAAAGTTGCAAAACCTTTGAAAGTATCAACCGTTATTTTCATGAGACATGTTATGTCGATGAAACCATTTCATGAAGTATTCAGTTATAAAAAAAGAATATATTCTACTAGTGACACGACCCAAGTTCGCACGGTTAACAAAGTACACTTATATGCCTACTTTGTTTTCTGTCATGGTGACGCATGAGACTGTTACTGATATTGATGACCAAATGAAATTCACTCAAACAAAAGTAAGTTCACAACTATCGATTTTACTTTCAAATTAGGTCTGTAGGTATCTATTTTCATAAAAAGGTGGAATAAAATCAAAGCGCAATTGCAATCTTGAATATGGCTATATTGAAACAATTAATTGTGATATTGGATGATGTTTCAATGCTGCAACCAAGCATGATATTACCATGATTAGTCTGAAGTACAATATTATTTCAGTTGGCACAATTGGAAGTTGGATAGTTGCAGAACCTTTGAAAGTTCATCAACCGTTATTTTCATGAGACATGTTATGTCGATGAAACCATTTCATGAAGTATTCAGTTCTGAAAAAAAAAAGAATATATTCAACTAGCGACACGACCCAGATTCGCATGGTTAATAAAGTACACTTATATGCCTACTTTGTTTTCTGTCATGGTGTCGCATGAGCTGGTTACTGAAGTTGATGACCAATGAAATTCACTCAAACAAAGGTATGTTCACAACTATCGATTTTAGTGTCAAAATAGATCAGTAGCAACCTATTTCCATAGAAATGTGAAGTAAAATCAAAGCGCAATTGCAATATCGAAACAATTTGTCGTGATATTGGATGGTGATTCAATGCTGCGACCAAGCATGATATTACCATGATTAATCTGAAGTACAATATAAATTTAGTTGGAACCATTGGAAGTTGAATAGTTGCAGAACCTTGGAAAGTTCATCAACCGTTATTTTCATGAGAATGGTAATGTCGATGAAACCATATTATAAAGCATTCAGTTCTAAAAAAAAATGATGAGGAAAATATGTTTTACCGCACACCTACCTTGAAGCTGCTGGACTCCATCCAGAAAAGACACGAACATCACTTGCAACTGGATAGTCTGGAACATCGGAAAATGCTTGGAGATTTGTCTCTCTTCTATATATACTTTTACGGGAAATGTTCAAGTGACTTGGCATATTTGATTCTATCAAGAGTGGTACATATAAAAAATATGCAACGGACTGTATCTGCTCATCATTTTGAGGTTCAACTCAGTACTCCTCAAACTTTAATTATTCAAAAACCCTTTCATTTGGAGAACTGCGTTTATGAGCGCCTTTGGGATTTTTTGTGGTGCTTGTGTTTTGTCCAAAAAAAGATTGTGTATTATCTGGCCATGAAATCACAGACAATCATTTGTACATAATTTCTGGACCACCAATCAAAGTTTCATGATATTTCCATGATTAGTCAGAAGTGCAATATTATTTTAGTTGGCACCATCGAAAGTTGGATAGTTGCAGAACGTTCGAAAGTTCATCAACCGTTATTTTCATGACACATGTTATGTCGATGAAACCGTATTAGAAAGTATTCAGTTCTAAAAAAAAAGAATATATTTTACTATCGACACGACCCAGGTTCGCACGGCTAACAAACTACACTTATATGCCTACTTTATTCACTCAAACACAGTATGTTCGCAACTATCGATTTCGGTTTCGAAATGTGAGTAGGCACATATTTCTTTAAAAATGTTAAATAAAATCAACGCAAGTGCAATCTTGAATATTGCAATATTGAAATAATCTATTGTGATATTGGATGGTGATTCAATGTTGCAAACAAGCGTGGTACATTATTTTCGTAACACCTTCGTGTGTATCTATCGTTCAATGAGAGTGTAATGCATTAACAACTCCATACTGCTATCATTGACCAAAGCCGAATGCTTTTTTTATGGAAATAGCACGATATCGCACACAATTCAGTAGCGTAAATTTCCACTCGAAATACAGTCGCATGAGTTCCTAGGCATGTAGATAACTCTGTCCTGGGTCTGCCACTGAAAACACCTGCACCAGAACCGGAAGGTGTTTTTGATCCATCTGTGAACCAACAACTACCTGCTCCCAATATTTCCTTCTCCCGCAGGATCCAGTCCTCTCTACTCAGGAATAGTACTTTATAAGGCAGTTCGTAGTTGACAGTGGGAGGCATGAAGTCAGAGATCATTTCCAGAATGCTGTAACTTCCAATGTCAACCAACAGTCTGTTGCACTCTGCTTCGAATTGATTTATGCAATTGGCAATGTGCACAAGTCTATATGCAGTCCATCTAGCCTTTCTCTACAGAAAAATGTGGAGAGGAGGTAGATCTAGAAGGATCTCCATGGCCGCTGACGGTGTAGTACTGATGGCACCACTGATAGCCAGACAAGCCTTCCTCTGTAAGCCAGAGAGCTTCTCTTGGGCCGTTTTCTGTAAAGCCTTCGGCCACCAAGCAATTGCACCATAAGTGATAATTGGTCTGACAATCATCACATAAATCCAATGGATTTGTTTTGGGACCTAAACCCCAAGTTTTGCCACAAATCCTTCGACATGTCCATAGAGACAGTCTGGCTTTATGTAAAACTTTTCCAAGTGAGCGCTCCAGGTGAATATTTTATCAAGAAGAATGCCAAGATATTTCACCTCCGTTCCGGATGGAATGACCAAACCATTGAGGGAAAGTGGCATTAGATCGTCCAATTTCCTTCTCTTGGGTTTTTTCGGTGCTCCCTCAGGCATCAACTGTGAACAACGTCCAACGCGCTTTGGAGGATATTACAAGCTACCTTCCCGGACGTGGACCTTGCCAGGATGACAAGTGCATCTGCATTAGCTTGCAAATCAACTTTTCTTCTGTAGAGGGCATCGAGCAAACTATCCACCAGGAGCGACCACAGTGGGGTACTACATCTTGAGGGCAGCCCCTGGTGACCCTGAACCTGACAACCTGGACTTGAAGAGTTGTAGTTGCAGTTATGTTTACTAACATGGCATAGATCCAGCCAGTTATGGTCGATTCTATATCCTTTCTAGCCAGATACAATCCTATAGATTCAGGTAGTGCATTGTCAAATACTCCTTCAATATCAAAAAATACAGCAACCGCAATCTCCTTGTTGTCAAGGGATTGGGAGATTTTCCCAACGAGGTTGTTCAATGCTGAATCTGTCGATTTGTCGGTTTGATAAGCATACTAGTGGTTATTCCATGGGGATGCATATAATGCTTCCCTCCTGATATGTCCGTCCAGTATCCTCTCAAGTCCTTTCAGCAGGAAGGATGTGAGGCTGATTGATCGTAGCGATTTGGGGTGTGGGTCTCTTCGGCCCACTTCAGGTATATGTACCACCCTTGCTGTCAACCAGCTGGGTGGTATATAGTTCCACGCCAGACTAGCTCTATACAATTTTGTGAGAATAGGTCAAATTATTTCCAGTCTGTTTTGATGAAGAGCTGGAAATATGCCATCCTCTCCGGTAGATTTGAAGGGCTGAAAAGACTTGACAGCCCGGTGCTGTGATAACCTTTCTTGCGACATCCCAGGGCGTTTAGCGCCCTCGAAGATGGGCGGTCTGTTGTTATCAAGAGTCAGATTTCCAGGAAAGTGGTTTTCTATCAAAAGCTCTAACGTTCCTTTACTAGAGGTCGTAAATGTTCCATCGGATCGTTTAAGTGACCCAATTTCAGCAGTCGGCTCTCTAGAGAGAATCTTGTGAATTCCTGCCCTGCGAGGTAATTCAGAGATACTCTCACAGAAGACTCCCGTTTTGCCTTCCTAATTTCCTTATTGTATGTCGTTAGAGTGGTTTTATAAAGCTCCCAGTTACCTGACTCTTCAGCTCAATTGAATAGTCGTCGAATTTCTTTTCTTTTACTTTCAAGGCTTTTGTTCCACCAAGAAGAGTTGCGGTTATCTCTTTTGACCCTCAGTGGACAGTTCTCATGATAGGATGAGATCATTGCTTCGCGAAATTGCGTCGCTACTGTATCCGTATCATTACAACTGTGAATAGAACTGAATCCGTCCTCAAACTACTATGGGAGGGAGTTTTTATATCCCCTCCAGTCAGTAGATTTTGAGTGACGATATTCCACTACTGTTCTTAGACCTGTCTCAAAATTGAAAAGAATACATCTATGGTCTGAACAAGAAGGTTCAGTAGATACAGAACAATGGGGTATCTTGTTGCTCAGAGAATGTAAGCTGATGGTTAAATCTAATACCTCTTGCCTATTACTAGTGACAAAAATTGGATCCGAGCCCTCATCAATTACTGACAACCCTTTTCCTAGTATATAATCAAAGAGTAACTCACCCCTACGGTTTATATTCATGCTGCCCCTCGCTGTATGGTGTGAATTGTCATCACATCCCATTACTATTTGTAGTTTGCTCTTTTTGCTATAGTCGATAAGTTGCCTAACAGCAAGAAGAGGTACAGTATCCGAATCTTTCGGAAAGTAGGCGGAGCAGGCGATAAAATTCGTCTCACCCTTCTTGCCCGATAGGGAAATTTGGATGTCTACCACGTCTTGGGTGCAGAATCCTGTAAGCAAAAAATGGTTAATACCTTTCCTGATGACCAGGCATGCTCTGGTTTTCACCCCAGGGAACGCTTTTACCTCACCAGGAATATTGCTCAGTCCGGTAACTTGGCCTGTATTTCCAATCCATGGTTGCTACTGAAAGGCAAGGTCGAATAATTCATCCTTGAAGTTTTTTCCAAGGACGTATGAAGCGGCCTTGGCATGTTGTGAGTTTGCCTGCAAACACTTGAAGTCAACAAGTGTTGCCGCAAACTTAGAACTCCTCGACTCTAGGAGAAAGAAGATGAGGGGATTAATGTTCAAAAGGTGCGCCATTTTGCTCCATGCAACAATAAAGATTTTGTTCGAATTTTGCTCTAACATTATTCAATATCTCAGGAGTTATAGCTCGGCATTCATCAATAATTCTACGACGTAATTCATTCAAATTGGCTGGCTGTGTAGCATAAACCTTAGACTTTAAATATCCCCACAAAAGTATTCCAGTGGTGTTGAATCTGGTGATCGTGCTGGCCATTCAGTTGGACCTCTTCTGCCAATCCATTGTCCTAAAAAATGATTATTCAAAAAATTTCGAACCTGCTGGGCGAAATTGGGTGGTGCACCGTCTTGTTGAAAATGGATAAATTCATCTTGACATCTTGGATACTGTTCAATTATTTCCACTATACGAGGTTGTATTGCCTCTTCGAAAAGTTGTAAATAATAATCACCGGAAAATGGACCTATAATATGATTGCCTAATATTCCGGCCCAGACATTCAACTTTTGGGGATGTTGGGTATGTATTTCTGCGTATTGTCTTGGGTTTTCATCCGACCAATAACGGCAATTGTGACGGTTGATGCAACCATTTATATAAAATGAGCTTTCGTCCGAAAAACAGATGTTATAAAGCATCTTGGGATTTTGCATTAATCTCTCACTCATGCCCACACAGAACTCCTGTCTTCGGTCAAAATAATCCTCATTGACTTCATGAACAAGTTTAATTTTGTAAGGATGGTATTTGTGGTTTTTAAGGATTCTCCATGCGCTCATATGGCTTATTCCGGCCATTGCTGATAAACCTCTGGTACTTAACCTGGGATTGGCGATGACTTGACCAATGACTCCAATCGCATCATCATCATTCACTACCGTTCTCTGAACATTTCTTTTCTTATTTAAAATCGAACCTGTCTCCCTGAATTTTGTGACCAAATCCAGAACGTGATTTCTGCTTAGGTGTTTACCAGGGTTTTGCTCGTTAAATGAAACTGATTGTTCTATTAGCATTTTGATCGCTGCCAAAAATAAAGCAATAACTGAAACCCTTTCAGCAGTAGTGTCAGGCATTTTTAAACAAGTAACAATACACAAAACAACAATAAACAAAACAATCGAACCATGTACTAATGAAAACAGGAAGAAGAGGAGTGGGTATTGATTTCAAAAAAGGGATTTTATTCAACAAAAAATTGATAGGAAGAACTTTTCGCACGCTGTCGCAAAATAAATCGCATTTTGACTCAGATTTCTCAAATTCTTAGTGTTAAATGTTGTTGTTGACTATTGATGCGGTAAAAGTATTGTTGTTTTTTTGTTTTGTTGTTGTTTTTATTCATACTCATTACCTCCAACCTTCGTACAAATAAGATAATATTGCTGAATGCTTGTTTATGTTTGATTATTTTACTTTTGTTTGCTATTCAACTCGAGTTGGGAATTTGTCTTACTTGCAACTTACAGATACTGGTGCCTGACCTGTAATGACGTTTGCTTCGTTTTTTTTATAATATCATAAGTTTAGTAAGGCTTAACTTCCTGGAAGTACGAAGAATTCAGTTCAGGTGATTGATGTTTATTTAAAATTTATTAAACTGTTTAAACTCATACGGGCATTTTATTCCAACCCTTTGGTAAATTGGGGGTTGGGAATCTCAGTAGCGGGATACTTGTGGGTAAAATAATTTACATGGCGCCCATTGAAGACTCCACTTGAATTTGGGTGATTACTTATCGACCCACCCCTTCTCCACTGTAGCAGCCCAAATATCCTGAACTAGTACAACCTAGTGTGCCGTTGTATTGGTTTCACCATAAAGTCGTTCGATGAACTTGTGGCAGTTGTTAGACCTTCGCTACAGAAAGATTGCACCAGAAGAGTACCTATCAGCTTCAAAGAGCTGCTTGCGGGAGACATATATCTTATGTTTTTTTTATGTATTTGGTTTTGATTTTTCAAAACCTGTATTTGTAGTACATACTAGCTTTCTTCCCACAAACAAGGGTGATTTTCTACGCCAACAATGTTCCATTCGTTCACCTGGGTTCTCTCTCTACTTGGTCGCCTTTGCCTTCCGATTGTCGCTCGGAATCCGACGAGCGGTGGGCTGTGAAAAATCGCTGCTGTTGAAAATCGCAAACACTGTCATGTTCCATTTAAATGCAGGTGTTGGCATGAAAATAAAAAAATGCTCGGAAAACGCGCTGGATAAAGCCGCTCGGAAATCACAAATTTTGTCACTGGACTAAGAGTAAACAGTAGTGAATTAGCACATCAATACCCAGCTCGATCTTAAGGCACAAAGATATATATGAACAACAGTTTCTACGCCTAATGTGATTATATTGGTCAATTATTCATCATCGTGAGTTTATTCATCATTTTTTGATACATGGCGATTGGGGAAATAAGAATAATGTTATCCTTTCAGATATCTCGTTATCATCGACAACGGAAATGTAGATATAAATAAAATCAATATTGAGATAATATGCAAAGTCCTCATAGAGTTTCTTCAGTAACTCACTAATATAGATAAACTATCTACAGCTCATTTTCCTAGTTTGAAAATGTTCTGTTTCCAGAAAACAATCTATTGCTTTTAATTTTGACATATAAACGGCACTTTATCATGAACGTTCTTTTCATAACGATATTCGGTTGTGAAAATATTAAGAAGAAATTTATATAATAAGAATAGAGTAGTCATTACATGAATAACCGTGGCATCAAATTCAAAAGTATAATATTTCCTGATTGTTCCTAGAGTCCCAGTTCAAAATAAATTACTGGACATATAGTAACATTATAACTCAGATATATACGATCGGTAGATATATGGAACATACAATTGAATGAAGATAAACAGAATGATACTTCAGATGTCGATACTGATGACATGTTATGGGAGGCATGCAATAATACATTAATATATCTACACGACGACCTTCAGTATACAGTGAAAAATGAAAATGCAGAAATCGGGATCTAATTTTCAAATCTTGTACATAGTTTCACACAATAATGAACATTTTTCAAAAATAACCATTATTCAATTTTTTTCTCAATCAGATGATTTACAAGAATGACGAAAAGTCTTTTGGAATTTGTAAATTCAAAAAACTGATGATGAAAAATCAATAACGTTATGGAATTCCAGACTGATAACTTCTGTTCTCTCATCAAATTATTTTGTCAATATAAATGTTTGGGGACAAACTGTGCGCGGTTTAATTCTGTATACAGTATAGTTCAAGTAAACCATCTAATGCAACCTACCTTACAACAGCTCCCCTTTAATAATATAGTTAATGAGCTAACTGATTTCGTTATTCAATAATCATTTCTGATTATATAAGAATCACAATAACTATATAATTTATATGAAAGAGAAGGTGTTATCGAGTGTATATGATTTAATTCAAAAAGGAAAAGATTGATCGAAACAGCACACAAAAGTTTCTGGCTATTGGTATCATCAGCGCAGTGTAGCCAAGTGCAGAGATGGGCAACACGACGTTGCCAAAAACGGGAAAAAAACAGCACAAACGAACGGAGTCATCAACTTGAGCCTACCGCAAATTTGTGATTTCAATTCGGAGACCTAGAATTTCTAGGACACCACGGAGGCAGCTACAGTTACCTGCGTGACGTTTCCGAGTCCAGGATATAAATATAAAAGAGAAAGTGTTATCGAGTGTCTACGATTTAATTCAATAAGGGAAAAAATTTGTCGGAACAGCACTCAAGAAAAATTATTTGCAAACCGCAGACACGTGTTTCTTGCTATTGGTCTCATCAGCGCGGTGTAGTGCAGAGATGGGCAACACTTGGCTGCCAAAAAACGAATATCACCAGGAATGGCACCAATATCGAATATCAATACTCAAATCGCGATCAGTTCTGGAACTGAACACGACGGCTTCGACTATCCCCGCATTCCCCGATTCCTATTCGTCACCGTAACATAACGTGTTTCGGGCTTTTGGTCCATCATCAGTATGGGCCAAACCACGAATGAGTGGCTGGCTCCTGCTGGTGACTCAGTGCATTTGAATTTCTTTCTTTTGGTAACCAAGTGTTGTCCATCCTTACACCTGGCTGCATCATACTGATGATGGGCCAAAAGCCTGAAACACGTGTCTATGGTTTGCCAATTTCTTGAGTGCTATGTCCGACTATTATTTTCTGTATCTATATCAAGACACTCAATAGTCTTCCTATTTGTATAATTTCCTGGACCCGAATGTCACGTAAGGAGCTATAGCTGCCTCCGCGGTGATTTTGATAGTTTTCTTGTGAACAGAATATCTATTAACTGAAGCCACTAATGTGCGGTTGGCCCCTGCTGGTGACTCCGTGCATTTGCATTCTGGAAACCAAGCCAACCTTCCAACCAATCTTCTGGAAACCAAGTGTTGCCTATCCTCACACTTAACTGCACCATACTGATGATGAGTCAAAAGCTCAAAACACATATATACTATATATATTTAAATGTAAAAACAGCTTTTAGAACCATACTCACCATTAATACATTATTTTCGAAACTTAAAGATAAAACTCCTATTAACTTTCAATCTCAATTAATCTATTCCATTCCATGTTTGAATTGTGGTAGGGAATATATTGGTCAAACGTCAAGATTATTCAAAGACAGGACCATCTCACATAAAGGTGATAGTGATAGTGAAAAAGGCCATAAAATGGACTACAATTCAACAAAAATTTCATCAAATGAAAAAAATACATCTAAAAGATTGTTTTTGGGAATGTCATTTATATTACAATCCAATAATTGCCTTGATAAAAGATCAGACATTGATCAACTCAGTGAAATCCATGCCTTTTTATCAGACATTGACAAAATTCTACATGATTTTCAAACCATTAATAATTCTGGTTTTTCATAAACTTCCAACGTCCCTATGGCAGGGCTTTACTTTCATTCAACAACACTGTTCACTTGTTTTCCTCAAGACTAATGAGAGTGTTGTCAACTAATTAACATACTTGATTTTTGGGTTTTCTCATTGAGTTACTTACAGAACAGCAGATAAGCAGATAAAAGTTCTCTTTTGTTCCATAGTTTTATCATCCACAAACTAACACACTTTTTCAAACTGAATTACATGACAGGTGTCGTTGTCAATTGTTTTTGTCTCTCTCTTTGTTCTTCAACCGCATGGCTTTTACCGGTAAACCATAATTTAAAAAAATAACGATTTTTAGTTAATTTCAGTTCTTCTTTAATTTTATAGATTGTGGCGTTTTATTGGAAATGAATGTTTCAAATATATACTTTCGTGCATGCTAATATTGAATCAAAGAAAAGTCATAATGAAATGATATCACTCAATTTCATGCAAAAAATTATAAATAATTAATCAGAACGTCTTCCATATAATCTTGACAGATGTCAGAAGAATGATATTTGCTGATTGAACATAATTTTTCATTTCAAATTTTGGGGATCTCTTTGGGCTGTGTTACAATACGTACTCAAATAGATTTGTGTCTTGTGTATGAACTTGTTTTTTGGTTGTTTTCTCAACCACCAGCAAAATTCACTTATGATAAACAGCTCATATCACTTATTTCAGTGGAATTTCAGCAGCCGGAAGATTTATCAAGGTTTCCAGAAGGAATGCGAATATTACATGCAGTTATTAAAGAAATAACTATCCACTCCATGTAAATCCATACTTCATGTGTAATGAATGCATCCTACACAGTACATGCAGAGTTTAAATCTTTCGTGCTACTAATAGAAGTTTGATTTAGTGCTGCGTAGCTGAAACTATTTTCGAAAAATAGACATACGAAATTATGCGGTACGCGTTATCTAAATTCAATCTACATTTTTTGCTATTCTAATAATTGCAGTAATAGAGATTACCGAAGTGTTGCTGTAAGTATAAAGTGAACCAAGTAGAAAACAGTGGCGTTTCGCTCCAAACATGTTACTAATTATCGTTGATTTCATTCTAGTGATATTAAAAAAATAAGCAAGACAGTAATACGTTCATAATACAGATCAAATAACGCCCAATAGGAAGTAGTGAAATATTATGGAGAGGGAGGAATGATTATCAGTTGAAATACCTTAGTAAAATGTGGAAATTATACATAACTATCTTCAAAGACAAATTGAACAAAAGAAAAAGGTATTATCTTGATTTTTTTCCAAACATTCATGATAGAAATTGAACAGGGGACACATGAAAAACACTTCAATGTGATAATTTCACTCAACTGTTCACGATTCCGTGATTATGTTTCTTCACCCAATAGCTTCTCCAGGAGTTTTCAATAAGAAAATAGCCTATTCAGAATGAAAGAAGCATCAAGGGTACTGTGAAAACATGTCAGAGAACAAATACGGACAAACCTTTCGATAAAAAAAACTAAAGAACTGCTTCAACAAAGCAGGAATTGGCTTAGAACAATGACAGGGCTATTTACTAGACTTAAGGTACTTGTCTCCAAGAACATTTTAGAGGTTCACCTTAGATATAATCATAGATGGTTCGCTCCCATGGGTATCACATAACGACCATCTTTGTAAAAAACAATCGACCCAGTTGTTTTTACTCCGCTAGCTCAAAAAGCCATTGAACTGGTAATTACTGCTCACTTTCTATCATCCCCTTTTTCACTGTCACTTTTTATTAAGGATAATCCTTTGTGGTAGATCTACTTACCCTATCAGTGTTTTCTGTATGCAGAAGAAAGTCATCAGAATTAGAGCTGCAGCTCTTTGGAAAATTGGAAATTATGTTTCTGCTCCGTATGCTTACTCACTGTTAGAGATACAGAAAAACGAAGCACTACTCTTCAAACACTCAGATCATCATTATCATGAGACTAAAATTGCGAGACAACTCAGACAAGCAAGGTTCAGACTCAGTTAGATTGTTATTAAGAGATTCTTTGGACGTTGAGTTATTCAGCAAACTTCCATATGACGTTACTGAATCAAATTTCAATTTATTTAAAAGGATAATCAATCAGTAACTTATAAGGAGTTGTTTTTATTCAGTACTTGATTTCATGCAGAGTTCATATTCAGACTGTACGTTCTGTTTGATATTTCGTGTATTCAACCATAATGTCGGGTTTAGTATGTGCAAAAAGAGATGTATTCCCGATTCATTTGACACAAACTAAACCCAAAAATACGGTTGAAAAAAGACTGTAATCACAATATAACTTATATATTTTTCCACCAGGTATAAGTAAGTAAGACTATTTCGAATAACTTCGTGGGAATTGATGGTACCTGTTTGGCATTACTGAGAAGAGAGTTTGAAAACGGAAATATGTACCTTCACTGAATTCTCAAAACATCCAATGAATGTATCTCGAACATTTTCCAAACCGATGGATAGGCCGTGGTAGTCCGTTTATAGAGTGGCCGCTCAGATTCCCAGACCTCACAGTTTTGGACATTTTTCGCTGGGGACTTCTCACACAAAATGTTTACAGAAACGGCTCAAGAGATAAAAATGAACTTTGAGCAAGAATTCGACAGGTATGTGCAGATATTAGCCCTCAAGAACTAAGGAACGTAATCAGCAACTTTTCCCTTCACTACTAGTACAAAGGAAAAGTCATCACGTCTTCTCTCTTCCAACACGTACTGCAGACAGGACATAACATCAATTTCGATTACACAAAAATACTAGCAAGCAACGAAAACTTTTACCCGCGAACAATCAGAGAGGCTATCGAAATTGAAAAACGACCTGATAATATGAACAAGAGGGATGATGCGCAAAGATTACCATCATCATGGAGATCCGTTTTATCGCTTCGCTCAAGCAATCAAACCGCTCAACCCCATAAGCATAACTCGGCACATGACAATACAGGTACAATAACACAGGCAGGATTGGCAGCTCAGGTAATAAGACCAAAACAGGTAGTCGAGCAAACACAGGTAGTGGCAGCAACGCAGGTAAAGGGAANTTTTGCGACCCGTGCTTCACTTACCAAGTTAACTTTCGATCTGTGTTTTCATTACTATCAATCCATGTGAATTTGATATCTCTCTTTTTGATCTCCAGTAATATTCATCCCTTTTCAAATATAGCTGAGAATATAATCATATCTACATTAGACTGTTGAAGGAGTTATTCCTAACCATACATTTTTTTCATGCCTCTTTCATGTGCTCCATGAAGATGTAGTCAAATAAAATGGTAATTTAATTTTTCACTCTAGGTTCAATGCTCATAATATGTTTTCTCTTCTGTATCATTATCATCAAAAGAATTTGGACTGTCGCTTTTGAGATATTTTTTCCGATATTCGGATCTTTTGGAGGTCTCCCCGTCCCTCCTGGATTAGGTAATTTTTTTCAATGATCGAAGGATAGAAAGGTATGAATAAACAAAGGTAATATTAGTAAACGCACCTCCTAAGAATTCTCTTTGACGCCCACTTGCAGATTATCACGACTCCTCTGTTTGAATTTCATAAAAAAGTCAGTTCCAAACCATAAGACAATCAACTTCAGTACGCCTTTGACTAGTGGAGAACTAGAATGCAAAAATCATCCTTGGTTTAAATATGATTCTTTGGAACCCATTTAACTAGGAAGTGAGCTACAAACTGATACTGCCGAAGACATGGTGTGTTATGTCCAACATGATTGAATTATATGGACGCACTATACTCGTAAGTGCACTCCAGTCAACTCACTTGGTTTGTGCTCTTGAAAACGTCCCGTGACTATTGAATAACTGGCGCAATCATAATGGTAATAAATGGATGACATGCTTAGGCGCAACCATAGATTACCGGACTGTTCTTGTTCATACGTCGGTTGGAAAGGAATGCACCGGAAGAATTTCATTCGACGAATGTGAAATTGATTGATTGTATTACCATTCTTGATTCATCGATTCACAGGGTGTGACTGTATATCTTATTGTACCGAAAAAAGAATTGTGCTTTTCAGTTCAGGCGCGTAACAAGTATATGGAAAGTATAAAGAATGCGAAAGAAGAATTATAATCCACCTTCAAATTTATTGCTGGTAGTCTTTTTCTAATTCAGTGAAAATCAAAAAGAAGTGATTGATTTATAAGATACAGTCGATAATAGTCACATATCAATATTTATACATATGCCAAAAAGGTGCAGATAGATATTGAACCTTTCGTTTATCCTCTGCTTGAGATATGGTTCTATATCTAACAGGAATGATTTGTTACTCCTACGGATAGTGAGTTTTACATTTTCGACATCACGGTTGTCTGTTGTTATGTTTGTTGAAAAATCATCTTTTCCTCTCAGAGTTCATAGAGTCGAAGATCTCTTGAATAAAAATTTATATTTTTGTCTTCCATCTTTCCATGGAATGTTTCGTCACCATTACCGATGCCAACATAACTACTATTTTTTTTTTCACTGACTTCGTTTGCATTGGGTTATCATTTTATCATGAATAACAAAATAAACAGGGTAAAAATGATGATTTTTCATTTTGCAGTAGATAAAGACTTGGAATGACAGTAGAGACATTTTGAGAATTATCATTATAAAATTGAAGTTAATAATCAGAATTAATTCGAAAATTCAAATCAAATAGCTGCATTACTTTCGATCTGTGTTTTCATTACTATCAATCCATGTGAATTTGATATCTCTCTTTTTGATCTCCAGTAATATTCATCCCTTTTCAAATATAGCTGAGAATATAATCATATCTACATTAGACTGTTGAAGGAGTTATTCCAAACCATACATTTTTTTCATGCTTTTTTCATGTGCTTCATGAAGATGTAGTGAATACAATTCATGAACTTGAAAACACAATCCTCAGAAAAAACAATCAGCTCTTTTGTAAAACCTTTAAAGGCTATCAGAAATTACTGTTTCAGTGGAGAACATTCCAAAGACATATTTTAAATCAGCGAGGTGATATCCATCCACAAAAAAAGTGATCTAAATTTCCGACCTATTTCAATTATACATTTATTGGAAAAAGTCGTTGAAATGATCGTGGAAGAACGTTCAATGTATTTTGAATAAATTCTGAATCATTCAGAAATAGATTCGCCACCCACGCAGTACTTGAAGTCACCCAACAGCTGATAAGACACGTGAAAAATGAGGACCATACTGTTGTAACATGTGACACCTGATCAAAGCTTTTGACTATGTGAACCATCATCCACTACTGACGAAACTAGAGTTTTATAGAATTCAAAGATCAGGTTTTGAACTATTTTTTGTCTTATATTTCTTCTAGAAAGCAGGTAGTATACGTGAATCTATCAGTTGAAAGCCTCATCGGTCGGTCCTATCACCTTAGATATAATCATAGATGGTTCGCTCCCATGGGTATCATATAACGACCATCTTTGTAAAAAACAATCGACCCAGTTGTTTTTACTCCGCCAGCTCAAAAAGCCATTGAACTGGTAATTACTGCTCACTTTCTATCATCCCCTTTTCCACTGTCACTTTTCATCAAGGATAATCCTTTGTGGTAGATCTACTTACCCTATCAGTGTTTTATGTATGCAGAAGAAAGCCATCAGAATTAGAGCTGCAGCTTCATTCAACGCACACTGTCAACCGCTTTTTGGAAAATTGGAAATTATGTTTCTGCCCTGTATGCTTACTCACTGTTAGAGATACAGAAAAACGAAGCACTACTCTTCAAACACTCAGATCATCATTATCATGAGACTAAAATAATTGCGAGACAACTCAGACAAGCAAGATTCAGACTCAGTTAGATTGTTATTAAGAGATTCTTTGGACGTTGAGTTATTCAGCAAACTTCCATATGACGTTACTGAATCAAATTTCAATTCATTTAAAAGGATAATTAACCAGTAACTTATAAGGAGTTGTTTTTATTCTGTACTTGATTTCATGCAGAGTTCATATTCAGACTGTACGTTCTGTTTGATATTTCGTGTTTTCAACCATAATGTCAGGTTTAGTATGCGTAAAAAGAGATATATTCCCGATTCATTTGACACAAACTAAATCCGAAAATACGGTTGAAAAAAGACTGCAATCACAATATAACTTATATATTTTTCCACCAGGTATAAGTAAGTAAGAATATTTCGAATAACTTCGTGGAAATTGATGGTACCTGGTTGCCATTACTGAGAAGAGAGTTTGAAAACGGAAATATGTACCTTCACTGAATTCTCAAAACATCCAATGAATGTATCTATGAAGACTCTCGCATATGACATACGAAATTTCATTCTTTTGACGTATGTCAAATTATTTCGAACTATCATTATTTGAGGCGTAAGTTTTATAGTGAATTTCAGGTTTTGAAAACGAAAAAGTATTGTTTTTCTTAACGTCAACCCCTAAAGGAAGCTAAATATGAATATTTAATTTTTTTGAATTGATTTTTCCAATTTGTAGGCAGAATTTATGAATACTCACGACAAATTACTGACTGATTGGACTCTTCAGTAGTTTATATTACGGAGTAACTTTTTGGAGGGAACTTTTCAATTTTCCCTTTATTTGTAATCCGATTCTCTATCCATTCTAGTTTGTTTACATTTCAGATTGTGGAAGGGTATATACCCAAAAAAACCGTAGGGAGTATTGGGTACTGATGAAATGCTTCATAATATATATT
>NW_019294732.1:0-22450 GCF_000500325.1 Leptinotarsa decemlineata | reverse complement strand
AGCACTTTCCGAAAAAAGGATTTTTTGACGAATTTAACAAAACTTACTAATGATTTCAGCGCCGCACTTACACTTTTTGCAATATCCTAATTTCTTAAAAATTTCACAATGATTAATTTCCACAGTGCATTCCTCCTTGTTCGAGACACATTTCAGCTCGTTCAATTGTTCCTCTCAACTCGTTTCGTAACATTTGAGGCGTTATACCTCTACCTGAGATTTCGAGAGTGGCTGGGACTGTTGCATACTAGACCCTCTCTCTAACATACACCCAAATGAAGAAATACAGCACAGTCAGATCCGGTGAGCGGGCAGGCCACCGTACTGGACCATTGGTTGCAATAACTTCAAGAACGTCTCTGGTATTATGACGAGGTGCTCCATTTCGTTAGATGTAAATTTTCCGTGAAACTGCTAATCCCTCATTTCATTTTGAAAAAAACCTAAGTACCTATCCCCTTTTAACTAACCTTGAAACAATATTGGCCCGATTATTGTGTTTCCAACTTTACCAGCCCAGATATTGACGCTAAATCTTTCTTAAAAATTGCCCTCTCTCATCGCATGTTGATTCTGTTGGGTCTAGTACCGACAATATTGCTTATTAAACAAGCTATTATTTGTGAGCCGTGGTTGGTTGGAAAATAGAATGAAGTTGATGAAATCTGGATCAACTCTATGATTTCGAAGCAACCAATCACAAAACAAAATATATTATTAGCAGTACAGATTTTTCGACGGTCTTCCTGAGTTGGTACAGAAGATAAAACTTTGGAGCTAGTTTTTTGCACACTTCATTTATATGAGTAGTCCATGTACAGCGTTCATTCACATGCAGCCCAAGGAACTTCACAGAAGGTGCTTTTGTGATAGATCTGCCGTTAGATTTTAGCAAAAAGCTGTGGTCGAGTTTATTATTTGAGTGACTAAATCTTATGAACGTTATCTTTTCCATGTTCAAAACTAATTCATTCGATGAGAACCGATCCTCAGATATTTTGATTTCTTCATTGGCCTTCAAGACTGTTTACTCTACATTGCTCCCTGTAGCTATGAGGAAGGTATCGTCTGCATTCATAACTTTCATTAGAAATGCCATTCATATATATCAGATGTAACAGAGGACCTAAAACAGAACCCTGGGAAAACCTGTACAGTTCCAGTTTTGTTAAAATAATTTTATGGCTGACAAGATCGAATGCCTTGCTTAAATCCGAGAAGGTGCAAACTACTCTGTTACCTTTGTCTAACTTATCCGAAAGTCTATTCACAAGCGTGACCATTACATTTTTGGGAACCCATATTGATTCGAGTTCATTGAATCAAATCTATTCATAATTTATGTTATTCCATCAGTCTAGAAGTTATGACTTGTCTAACAGATTCGTTGACACCCAGTATATAAACTTGTAACATTCATTCATGGAGACATGAAGTAATAATACTTTGATAAGATTGATGAAGTAAGGGCAGCATTTTTGAGGTTGAATGTGAGAACGTCTCAGTGGAGATCTTGTCTCCAAATGAAATCAACTCCGCCCTTGGCTCATGGTCACAAATATGTGTACAATTCATGTAAGAAATAAAGGCGATTATTATCATTGGGTAATGATATTGAACCCCCTCTGAATTTCGAAAGTCCGCCCATGATTGAGAAGTATATACAAACCCTAGAGCCATATATCACTCCATCGCATAACTATTCAACTACTTCCGTCATGACGATGCGAATTGCGATGTTTCGGTATCATAGAATTAACATCCTTGTCATCAATTTCCTGATGAAACGAAAGAGAAATTACAAGACCGTCCTCGTTGAACTCGGCTGTAGTTATTCCGGGATATTCTCTCTCATAATTGGCAGCATTTTGTTCGATGCAACGTAAACGAGCTTTTCTCTTCCTTTGTGGATTGTGAGAAGACGTACTGAGAAGGTCATCAATTAGTTTCACCTAGTTGTGAATAATTTTATTGTTGTTTTTGTTTTTGCGTGTTTCTAATGATCTGTTCCTGATGATGGTGTGATAGTGTTAGATGCAGTATCATACTTTTCATGAGAAAAGGTGAAGAAATATAAATACGGTNGTGTATATATATACTTTTTTTTGTTTTGTTATCCTTTCTGAAATATGTTTATATTGAACCTTGTAATTGAATGCAAATGAAAATTAATATTAATATCATTATATAATCGATATTTTGTGTATACAAAGACCATAGTATTCTCCAGTTTATTTGAAAAAGTATCAGTATTGAGAGGTCTATATATCGTACCTAAAACATAACTTTCTTTGCTGATTTTAGATTCTAACCAAATATTCTCTATGTATCCCAACTTTTCTGTTGCCAAAAGATCAAAATCTATATTGTTTTTAATATATACGGCTACCCCTCCACAGCGTTTATTCAGATGGTCGCAACGAACCAGTGTATATCCATCAATCAATAATATTCTGTCATCAATCCCTGGATGCGAACAAGTTTCGGTTATTCCAAAAATATCGAATTTTTTAGATAAAATTAATTGTTCAACATCATTCAGTGAGAAAACAAGTGAACAAATATTCACATGTCCTATATTGATATACATTTTTCAGCTATATATAAACTAGATAATGAAAAAATCGGTTATATCTCAAAAATTATTCAAGGTTTCTTCTAAGATCGAGTGAAAACATTTCCACCAGATGACGACTTTGGACTGTATACGAATCGTTCTCTCTTACGAGATTTCGTTTCTGAATCATTCTCTTTAGTGCCTCTACAATCGTCCTCTCCTGGCTCAGATTCCCCTAAAGATTGGTTTTCCAGTTGAAACAATTCATCAACTGCAGGAATGTTATTTCCAATCACTAGTTTGTGGCCTTTTATAACAGCATTCAAGTTCTGATTCAACGCTTTCTTATGATGCTTTCTCGAAATTTTTCTTGTTCTCATTTCTGAATTATCCTCTTGAGTGCTTCTACAATCGTCCTCTTCTGACTCAGATTACCCTAAAGATTGGTTTTATAGCTGTAACAATTTATCAACCGTATAAATATCATTTCCAATCACTAGTCTGTGGCCTTTTATAACAGCATTCAGGTTCTGATTCAACGCTTTCTTAAGATGCTTTCTTGAAATTTTTCTCGTTCTCATTTCTGAATTATCCTCCTGAGTGCTTCTACAATCATCCTCTTCTGACTCAGATTNCACTATGAATCTATATTCATTCCGAGACAAAATTAAAGACAGTCTCTTGGCCAAGAATGAATAACCCAATATTTCCACAGTTGGTTTTCCAGTTGAAACAATTCATCAACTGTAGGAATGTTATTCCCAATCACTAGTTTGTGGCCTTTTATAACAGCATTCAAGTTCTGATTCAACGCTTTCTTATGATGCTTTCTCAAAATTTTTCTTGTTCTCATTTCTGAATTATCCCCTTGAGTGCTTCAACAATCGTCCTCTTCTGACTCAGATTCCCCTTAAGATTGGTTTTCCAGCTGTAACAATTCATCAACCGTATAAATGTCATTCCCAAAAACTAATTTGTGGCTTTTCATAACAGCATTCAGGTTATGATTCAACGCTTTCTTATGATGCTTTCTTGAAATTTTTCTCTTCTCACGATCTTCGAAGCAAAGATCATTGGTTATCGCTATTCCCGATCGTTTCAGTTCAGAAACTTTTGAAAAAACAGCTCGTTTTTCAAGAAAACTTAGAAATTCCAGTATAACGCCAGGCTTTTCGCTATTGCCAACCTTATAGATATTATTGATAGCACGTTCCTGAATATTTGCTCTTTAGATAGTTTATTCAGAGTGTCTTGCAAAATATTTTCCTTCTTAGCAGTTAAACCAAATATAATGATATTATTTCTTCTGATTTTCCTTTCGAACACTAGTTGTTTTATCTTTATCTCGCCGAACAACTTCAAAGTTTTCTCAGTTTTGTTATCCATCTCCTTCAAACTATTTTTTTTAGAAGGTTGATTTGTTCTTCATTCGCTTTTGTCAATGTTTCCGTCTGTTCTTCATTTGCCTTCTATATCAATTTGAACAACTTATCTTTGGGCATATTTCGAATTGATTTTGGTGGAGACAGAACAAATCCAAAGTAGAATTTATCAGCTTTTTCAAGTGTCAAGCAAATGTGAAAACTGAATTTTCGTTCCAACAAGTATTTATTGAATTCACCTTCTACTCCACGTATAGGGTGTAATTTCAGCTTTCTGGTTTATAGAAACTTTTCACTCGGAATATCGATTCACCACTGTTAAATGCACTTACTTTCCAGAGCACAACTAACAACTTATTTAAATTCTACTTCTATCAAGTTTCCACTTTGAACCCAGAATCTATTGTCTGTTTGCTGATAGTTAAAAGTGATAGATGTTCATTAAGGAATGAAAGTTAACAGAGTGCTCAAATGAAATTTTGTGATCTTCAAGAGGAAGATCAGTTTGATCTTCCTCTTGAAGATGGTCACTTGGTGATTGAAACATGTGTCGATGTGTTGAGATAATGGTTTGGTGTTGGGAAAAAACTCCAGTAATATTCAAAGTACCTCTGTTTTAACAAAATCGAAAATTGGTAATGAAAAGGGTTAATAAGAATTGAAACTGACGTTCAAATGTGCAATTGCATTTATTATTTTTTTTCTAGTAACATACCTCTATGATAACGATACAAATTCAACTGTAATTCTAATAGATTTGAAATGATTAAAAATCATTCAATATCACCACTCACAACATAATCAGTTTCTTTAGTATGTCACGAACCAATGAACAGATGATATGAATCGGTTATTATATGATTATATGGCAATGTATTACATTATACTTTATAATTGAATAGGAATTGTTTATTATTTTCTACCTGCACGCTTCAGATGCTCAGGTAATTCACTATATAAAGATCCATTTCTTAGTTATCTTTTATCTTGTTTATTCAGTAGTTCAGAATTGCATCAACACCAACGAACTAAAGTATCTCAACAACTTTGGATTCATAGTATCAAATTATGATGTATGACGGAATTGCCGAATACTCGATAATCCATAATGACGTATTCAATAATAATAATGATAATAATAATAATAATCCCAAATTGTCCGTTCCACGGTTGTACTTTCCCCAACAACGTGGATTTTTGAGTTTGGAGTGTCTACATGACAGAATGGTACTGGATATAGGCTGTAAAGTCGTCAGGAGTTCGGATTCCCATCTCTATATAGTCCGTGACCATGACAGAGCATGAATTGGAGCATTTCTCATTAGGGCAGCTGCCCGAGCAGCTGATGAACTCGGTTTAGTTTTCGACACTAAACGAGGTGACCACAACTTGGTATACAGCGAAGGGCGGTATGGATGTCTGAGGACTTTTATGCCACCAACAAACACCAGTCATGACCCGTTTGTCTTTCTGACAAACACCAGTTGAAAGGGGAAGGGAGCCAGGCTTTAACCTGCATGAACTTAAGATGGATTACGTCGTCACTTCTGCGGAAACACAAGGATAAGCTAATGCATGTGGTCTCCTTCAATAACATTGAAGACCGTGGCGTATCAGAGCGCCTGACGTTCGCTTTCCTCAGGTCGAGTGAGCTGAAGTCGGAAACTGAGGGGTTCATCATGGCTTGCCAGGATGGTGTCTTCAACACCTTAGTCTACCGCAGTCGTTTAATAGATGTAGAGGTTCCTGACACAAGGTCTGCCGCGAGGCGCTCGAGACTCTAATGCACTTGCTACCAGCATGTCCAACATATGCTCTCTCGGAGTATATCCATCGACATAACGCGGCCCTGAGAGTCCTATATTAGGAGAAGTGCCGAATTCATTGGAACTATTCGTTCCCCACTCTCAGGCTCATACAAGCTAATAAGCCTGATGTAGTTCTTCTCGACCACCAGAGAAAGGCGATATTTGTCGTGGAGTTTTCAGCTCCAGGCGAGACGAATATCGTCCGAAAAGAGGAGGAATAACGGATAAAATATCGAGATTTTCTCTTCCAGCTCCGCAGACTCTATCCAGACCACTTTGTCAAGATAGTTGATAGCTGATTATTGGAGTCCTTGATGAAATGATACCTTCTCTACTATGGAATCTTAAAATCATACCGTCTTGACGTACTAAGGCAGAAATGTTAGCCGGACAGACGCAGAAGGCTGTCATTCTTGGCTCACTGCGCTTGCTCAGGGCACATGATTCTTGGACCCAATAATCACTTACATCACAGTGTGGGGAGTGGTCGTTGGTTGATGATGCTGGCGCGCCCTCCCGAATGTATCGGGGTTCGGGGGATAGGGCCTGACCAGTGCCATACTTCGGTAAAAATTAAAAATGATAATAATTTCATTTCTCACCACATATTACAGTTGATGATATGTCTTATAATGAAGATATGATTGACAAAAAAAAATCGATACACATATATCGGGATATGAGGACAACAGTGGAAAAAGGACACATTGATTCAAATAGCAGCAAATACTGCTTCTATTCTTCCATCACGGCCAGAAGAAATGAAGAAAAAGGATTTCACAGCGTGTTGTTCAATCATATATCTGTCCATGGTGATTTGGCAAAACAGACTGAATAAGTGATAACAAATTCGATAGATGTAGCTTCAACAAAGTAGCCATTATCAATTGTCCGATTTTGAAAGACTCCCGTATATATAAAGTGATTTGTTATATCGAAAATTTAAATATATTGAAAGAACAACTTTTGAAAATGGCAATATTGAGCAGGCATACATTCTTCTCAATTTGTTTTCAATCACTTTCATGAACAAATTTCAATGACCGATCAACAAATATGTCGGTAATTACTCTTTCTCCAAGCCCTTGCGACATGTATTCGTAACTTTCTCACCGGATAACGAATTTATTTCGAATTACCTCGACATCAAAATTATACCAAACAAATATTCCATCAAACAGCTCATTATAATCATCTGGTAAATTACACAGTAAGGTTCATACTCGACAATGACTTTGCATTTTCCAATTCTACTTTCACGCGATATGTAATTTACTCCTTACATCATTTTAGTCCAATCAGTGAAGATAAAATACATCGATATCGGTATAATTTGTTCAAATAGCACCGAATGCAAAAATCTTTGGATTTCGGTTTTACCTACATATCCCCTACTTCAAAAATATCCTTGTACCGGGGTTGATTTCACACCACCCTTTTTCGGGAGTAAAAAAAGTGTTTTTGTAGATTATTTCAGAAATGGATAGAATAACTAATTTTATGCACAACGGCTTAAATTACCAGTTTTTCCACGAGTATATGATTAACTGATATATTGAAAATAAGATTTACATCGTTAACATCTTATTTTCAGACGAGTCAATGTTTCATTTGAACGAAAATGCTCATCAAGAGAACAGCTGATTGAGAAAATATGTCGTTTTCGAAAACTCTTCAACAGGTGCCGTTTCAATGAAGCAAAGTCTCAAATCCCGTATTTCCTTGTCGAAAATATATATCCATCACTTACTGGTAAAAATGACTAAAGTGGGGATGAAACAACTAGATACCAGGACAGTAACCCTCCTATAAGTTCCTTCACATAATGGGATTACTGGAAACGATATAGTAGATAAGCTTGCTAGAGAAGCTCTAGAAAATCCAGCATGTACTCTCAGTATGGAAGCATTGCCAACAGATCTCAAATTCTTCTTCCATGGCAAAATTGTAGAAATGTGAAATCACCACTGGTCTCAAAAACCCTTCAAACTAAAGAGAGTCAAATATACTTTATATCATTGGATCAACAAAGCATCAAATCGGTTCCATTAAGTCATAATTACCAGATTACGACTTGGCCACACTCGCCTTACGCGTGAACATCTACTGAGGAAAGAACCCCCATCAAAATGTTTCGCTTGTGAAGTGCCTGTGTGAAGTGTTAAGCATGTTCTGGTAGAGTGGCCGCTACTCACAAATGAGAGACTGCACAATAAAATTCCCTCCGACCTAAGTGAAATTTTTCAAAATACCAATACGAACAATATTACTGAATTTCTTAATGAATGTAACATTTTATTCAAACTGTAATGTAAACAACTACATATTTCAGATATATTTTATATGTTTGCCGCTTATAGCTACGGCTGCAACAACCAAGAAGATGGTGTATTGATCTGTACTTTATTATGAAAATGTACAACGAGCATTTAATCATACTTCAATTTCCTCAGAGTACGGCAATTAAATTGATGGATGTAGCCGTTACATTAATGTATAAGTTTGAAAATGTCCTTATAGGACGAAACTGCAGTAACGTTAGTTACAAATAAAAAAACATAGAAAGTTTCAATTCTCTTTTTCTCCCTACGACAATTCCAGCTTTACATATAGTAAAGGGGCATACTTGAAGACTGGTTGTGATTCAAATTATCTGAAAGGACATTTCTCTCAGGCCAATCTTGAATGTATCACCAACAGCCTATACAGGATATACTTCTGTGAAGAATTCTCACTGATACCTGTCGGACATAATAATAATAATAATGGTCTTTATTGGGTGAAATAGAATATAACAACCAAAAGGCGAAATTCAAAACTGTAGTGTAGAACACTACAGGTTTCTACCACTTTACCACTTAACTTCCACAGACAGCTACGAGAACTGGCAACAAAAATATAACAAATACAAAAAAAATACATTATGAACTTAATATCAATCAGCATTCGAATAACAAAAAAAAATACAAATGGATAAATTATTGAGTATTGAATTTTGTTCAATTTTCAATTTTTGCCAAAAAATACATACCTCAATGTGTTTTTAATTTGGGGGAAGTTTATTGTAAACGTTGCATATCTGATACGTTAATGATCTCTTGAAAAATTCATGAGTGTATTTTGAAGGAGTTAATCGACCTTCGGTTTTCCATATTGAGCCAACAAGTTTCTGACAGCTTTGATGAGATTCTGTTCCTTCTTTTGGAGTCTTTTTCTTGTCCCTAATTGTGAGGCTCAGTCCATAGAGTACATCTGCATAGTTCAAAAATGAAAAAACCACATAGAATAATTCTTGTGTTTTAGGGAGAAATTCTCGATTTCCGTAAACCAGCTTGAGTGAGAGGTAAGCTTTCTGAATTAGTTCAAATCGGAGATCACTGTCTATAGTCACCACAAGATTTTTTACTTCCTCCAAAATTTCCAATCCATTAGAGTCTATAATAATATTGAGTTGTTGTTTTACAATATCTCTGTGATTTTTTGGACCAAATATTACTATTTTCGACTTAGATGTAGTATTCATTAAGCAAGGGATGAGAAAGTGTCGAGATCATGACTGCTCCACCTATTAGAGTCATTTACCCTATGTGGTTTAAAAGAATAATAGACTTGGGTGTCATCGGTCGGCCAAGAATTGATCCCTGTGGAACGCCTGTTTTGATTTTATCAACAGGCGTTCCACAGGGATCAATTCTTGGCCCTCTCCTAATAACGACATACACCAGTCGATTAGTGAAATTCTTTCAGTATTGCAGTGTAAATTTCTATGCCGATGACACCCAAATCTATTATTCTTGTGAATCTAACGCCCTTCGTGGTATCTGAATTCTTGATTTGATCCAGAGTTTTCGTCATAGTCAAAAGGTCAATAATGTGGAGAGCAGAATCTGATTTCACCGAAGATCATCTGATTCAGGCCTAATCAACTTATTTTTATTGACTTATTCAAAGTCTCAAATCTGAATTCGAAATGTCAAGCGGTCGATATCTTGAATAGAATATTTTGAATATTTGTGGACTTTATTCCTGATGTTTATTTTCTATCAGAAGGTAATTCTCTGAAATTAATTGTAATGAAAGTTCCGATGAATTTTCATTCAATAATGTTATCTTCCTCATCTATTCAAATGGAGAATTTCGTGAAATACACAAAAAGCTTCGATGTTGAAAGTGATTATCTATCTGGCCATAAATATGTCTTCAAATATTTGATCTATTCATTATAAAATGGTTTTGAATTATTCCCAGAAGAGTGTTTATTGACTGTTGACTCAATTAATTTTCATCTCAATTTATAATCACTGAAATATTTACTTTTACTAATTGTTTGCAAGTTTTATTTTTTTGTTTATGTTTGGTTTCTATATAGAGATGGTTTTATTACTGTTCATCCATTCAACATTCTAAAAGTTTGAATAATTTGAATTTTAATTTACTGTTGACCTAGGAAGTGTATTCCCATTTACACAGCCCTGCAAAGTTGGCGGGAATTTCATTTGTGTTGCAGAGTACTGTTGGTAATATCGAGGATTATCTATTGATACGATATATATTATAGCGCAAGAGCAGCCCCTTAGTTTTTTTGCCCCGTAGATGATATTTCACTGAGGAATTTATAGAATTTCAGCTGAAAACTGTACGAGTGCAAGACGTTTCGAACTCTAATGAAAACGAACATTCTGAAAACTTTGGAAAGAAAAATACCGGTGTGGTGGTTTTACCTGCCCACCTTCATTTCATCCCTTTTTTCAAAATTGATGTTTCATTAATAACAATAAATAAGATAAATCAGTTTGTATAGTTAAAAATGAGATGACCCATGCGCAACCGTAGGGTCTCAAATGAGATTTATTTCTGTTAATTTACTAATTAGACTACATTGAGGTTCAACACCATGTGAGTAAAGTAAATGTGAATAAACGCTATTATTAATAATACCCTTTCATTTTGCTCTTCATTACACTTGAGAAGATTTTCAGTCGATCCATATTCACTTTACACATTGTAGAAGGTTGGAAACCCAAAATACTCGTCCATTCATTGAGATTTCGTAGTTTATATCTGATTGAACATATGAATATCTCGAGAAGAATCAATGTTTCGCGTGATATGTATTATATAATAATCCTAATCTTGCTCAATTTCATGGAGTCTATTATTTTCCAAAAACCGATAACCATCGGTTATCGTGCTGAACCCTGTAGAGCTAGCAATTTCTGGAAAATATTGCAATGAAAAAGTACGCTCAGTACATGATAATCAAAGAAAAATGATAATCATTTCAGTTTGTTGAATTTTGGAAATTTCCTTTTCCATCAATATCTATCAAAGGTTACTCATCAATCTTTTACTATTTGTGATTACCATTGATTGTTATAATAAGATAAAATTGTGAAGGCTCATTTGAAAAATCCAACTTATCGATACTTGAATTTTAGGTGGGTTTGATTAGATGAATATTTCTGAACAGTCGATTATCGAAATCAAAAAACCCAAAATTAGTCAATACACGATTCAATATTAATGAGTCATAATTATGACACATAATTTCAGTAATTTTTTTTTGTGTATTTCCTCAATCAAAATTGATTATTCGTTCTGTAAAATAGTTCAAGTGTCAAATGAAAATGTATTCTATTTTGTTCCCTTTCCAGAATTGAAATGATTGTTTGCAGCGAATGATACTCTCAAGGTAACTATGGAAAATCTCTTTCAACAACAAAATCTAGCGTCATCAGCTGGAATGTGAACTTAGATGGAAGTTTTCCCAACAGGTAGATTAGCAGGCGAGATTCGACATTGTGACCAGTTCGTTCTCCCGACTCGATTGCCATCCAATTTTTCTCTCAACAGTGGATGAAACTATGAGACAGTCTGCATGAAAGTTTTTGGAAAGGTAACACTTCTATGGTGAAATATTTTTTGTAAAAAATATAATACATACAATCATTAGTTGATTACCAATCAACCAAATTGAGGGAAAAATAAATGACAATATGGACAATGAAAATATTTTCCAAATGAGATATCACACCATTTTTATTCTACCCGAAAAAGACAGACCAAGGTGGACTTTTGCTTAAGAAACGTTTTGATAAGTATCTATATAAATTCAATTTTTTTACAGAAAAATTAATGAATACATGTTACTGATGAATATAACATTTTTCTTTGTGACAAATACATTAAGAGAAAAAAAATGTTGAATTTTCCCACACAAAAAGAATCAATACCTACCTTACTCTTCTCAATCTAATACAATTCATTGAAACAAAATGAATTGACATTAACGACCCGTCTCATTTGTGTCACATTAAAAACAACACAACATTTCAAATATTCCCAGTAAATTACTACATACTTAATAGACATTATGCAGATTGTTTATCATCCAGGTAATAGTCAGGTGCGGTTAATACAATTGTGAAAAGCAAATTAACACTAAATTATTGCATACTGACCGCAGTTTGTCATTTCTCCATTATACTCGCTGATTTAAAAACGCATTCAATCATTCCAAATTGGATTTATCTTTGCTGCTGCACAGCATGTCGTATTTGACAAGGTGGAGTCGAAAACGAAAAGTTAACTGTCAGAATTGAATTTTGAACAGGAAATAAGTATAGATTGACTGAGACTGAGTTTGGCGATTGCGTTATTAAACTCCATCCAACAAAGTAACTCAAAAAATGATACATGCGTGATCAAAGCATGATCACTATGCACATTTGCATCTATTGGGTAAAATAAACAAGCCTCCTCAAGCTGGCCAATCAGATATAACTGCAATCGGCTGGCGGAATTCCCTCACGTTTATCGGTATAGGATCGGAGTTGTCAGTTATGTTTTAACGTATGTGGTGTATACATATACGGTGTTTCGTAGTTTGAAAGTTTTGAAATGATAAGTACTGATACTGATGGAGAAACTGCTAATTTGTGTCCCGACCCTCCACCTAAAAAAATCCTATACCCAGCGGCATATTATTAAAAGAAACGGCTTAGTACGACTCTTTACAAGCAGCCTCGTCTGTGGGTGGGTCTATTAAATCCTCCTCCGCAACCCACAAGGGTTCATTGTGGCTCACATCGATTCACACTCGACCAACTAAACCCAGTTTTTCAACGAAGCCTATTACTTTGTATGGTGAGTGGTCTTTCAGGTCAGATGATAAATGTACGGCTCTGAAGAACTTTAAAAACCTGATTCGGTCCCCAGCGGGGCAGGCACGAAGTATATGCTCTGATGTTTCATCATTAATGAGGTAGTCGGATAGTCAAAGTGCAAGATTCTCACCGTGATACCAGCGACAACCTTCCCATATTAGGATTTTTGCGTGTGACCTATACCTAAAGGTAAATTTCAGATATAATGCTAGATGGTCGGGATCCCATCGCTAGTACATCTGCAAACCATAGATGAGGAAATCTTGACAATAATAAAAACACATGTCGAATAACGAGAATGGTTCAGATACGTTGACGATGGCCTGTACATATCACAAAACAATGGAATAAGAATAGATAAAATAACAAAGGAAATTAACGAAATCAATCAAAAACTGATTTTCAACATAGAGGAAGAAAACAACTCAAAACCCAACTACCCGGCCACAACCATAGGATATAACCACAACAAAACACAATTTCAAATGGCAAAATATAGGAAACATACACAAACAAGCTCCACCATACCCGCAAGTTCAAACCACCCACCATCACACAAAATGGCTGCCACTAACGCATTTATATACAGAATGTTAAGGATACCATTTAGCAATGAAACCCAGAACAAGGAAAGGAAAATCATATACCAAATAGCAAACGAGAACGGATACACCCAAAAGACAATAGATGAATTAGAAAATAAAATCAATCAAAAAATACAGAATGAGGATCAAACCACTCCAACAGATAATGGACAGCATTTGCGTACGTAGGTCACCAAACCAATAAACTAACAAACATCTTGAAACCCCTGAACATCAACATCACATACAAGCCAAACACGAAAATAACACAACAAATAAACAGCTATGAAAAAGAAGAAAACAAAAACCTCAACGGGGTGTACAGCATACAATGCTCGGACTGCAACAAATTCTATATCGGCCAAACCAAGAAAAAACTGATCCAAAGGTACGACGAGCATAAAAAGGCATACATTAACCCAATAATATATAAATCGAACCTCGCAACACACGCCATACAGAACAAACATAATTTCCCCGCACCAGAGAACATAAAACTCATAAAACAAGTCAATAAGAGAAACCGTATGGACACCTGGGAAAACTTAAACATTCATAAATTTAACAGTCATAATTCACTTATCAAGGAACAAATACAAATCAAAAAACAACAAGACATTTAATGTAATACACAAAACAATACACACTACTAGAAACAGTAAACCTGGAGAAGACCCAACACAAAGAATATTACCTGATGTAACCCAAATACAGGCAAATTTACCTAAAGTACCTGCAGTACCTCCACTAAGGCGTTCGGACTGCATAGAAGGACAAACAAGAGGATGACATGTTCAGTTTGAGTAGAGCCTTGGTGATGATAGCACGACCAGCTGTCGAAAGTGCTCGCATATAATAAATAGGAGTTATAAAGCTTCAAATCCTTTTTGTAACATATATTAATATCAAAATACTGAAAATAAAGAAAAATTAGTTGCATATATAGGTTGGGGTTAGGTCCAAAGTGAGTGAGTATATTCGACCCTCCACCGCAACCCGCAAAGGTCTATTATGGCTCACACCTATTCACACTCGGCCAAATAAACCCAACTTCTTAACGAAGACGATTAGTTTGTATGGTGAGTGGTCTTTTAAGTCAGATGGTAAGAGTACGGCTGTGCCGAACTCTAAAGAGACCTGATTCGGTCCCCATCGGGGCAGGCACAAAGTAAATGCTCTGTTATTGAGGTAGTCGGATAGTCAAGTTGCAAGAATCCCACCTTGATACCCACAACAACCTTCCCATATGAGGGTTTTTGCACGTCAGCTACACCTGATGATGCCTTAGATTCAGCCGTGCAGGGCTTTTTCGCCTTCGCTTTTGGTGAATCATCACTTGAGCGCAAACGTTTGCTAACCCCCCATGTGGGGTTTTGTCCCCCACATGAGACAGATGGCGTACGCCACAGCTTTCGCTCCTGATCAAAATTCACAGGGAGTCCAGTTGGAGTCGTAAACTCGATATCCACCTCCTCTGTAGACTCACTCCTGAACTAAATTTACAGAGTCGTTCGTTGGAGTCGTAAACTCGACATCCATCTCCTCTGCAGACTCGCTCCTGAACTGAATTTACAGGGTCGTCCGTTGGAGTCATAAACTCGACATCCATATCCTCTGCAGTCTCGTTCCTGAACTAAATTTACAGGGAGGTTGGTTGAAGTCATAAACTCGACATCTATCTCCTCTGTAGACTCGCTCCTGAACTAAATTTACAGTGAGGTCAGTTGGAGTCGTAAACTCTACATCCATCTCCTCTGTAGACTCGCTCCTGAACTAAATTTACAGGGTCGTCCGTTGGAGTCGTAAACTCGACATCCATCTCTTCTGTAGACTCGCTCCTGTTCTAATTTTACAGGGAGGTCAGTTGGAGTTGTAAGCTCGACATCCAACTCCTCTATAGACTCAGCGTCAGAAAGAATTTTTAAATTTACACGGTTCATAAAAGTCCCACGAGTAGCTGGGGATAGAAGGTCAGTCACGGCAGAGCCCCGCATTAGCGTGACAAGGCTTTGCTACGACGAGAGGGCGCCCGGTTTCTCGAAGGTTCCGAGACAGCTAATAGGCTCAGTGACATTCATCCTCTTGGCACGGATACACACATCTTAGGATTGAGCCAACGTTGGAATGCCTTTCAGTTAGGGAATAACAGAACCACATGTGATTCTGTCATTTCCGTGTCAAGTGGGGCTACGTGGAAGCAGGCATTCGATGGCTAGAGTACTTCATTTTGTAATATAGATTAGCGCTAAAAAGGCGATAAAGCAAGTGTCTTTTTCCGAAACATCGGTATCCGCCATAGAGGATAACAGTATTTCATGTAATTGAAGTTTTACCTCTTTAATGTGCTGGTATTGTGTATCAATTCTGTGAATGACAAAATTGATATTTTGAAATAAAATCTCGAATCTCCCAACTACCTACACCGTAGGTTCTGGTAAATGCCTGCCGGAAAACAACCACTTCCTCGACTAATACCACGCTGGATATTGAATTATACTCGACAGATAGTTATTCAAAGTACCTCACAAAAGTTAGTTTCGCAGATGTTTTTCGTTCATCCAGCAGCAGGCATTACCTCCCATCAGTGCAGGGAAGATCTAATCCAATCGCAGTTCTACTAAAGGTATGAAACCTGCGACTAAGATGAATATTGTTAACTAGTAACAGCCACATGGACAATTCTCCAGGCGGGGAAAAACATCCCGTTTACCAATTTTCTAACAAAAATCAAACAATCTCTGTGAATGATATCAGATTCAATTCCATAACGGATATTTGGAGGACAAACTGAAAATGAAAAAGTGTGTTTTGGATAATTCATATGAAAGTGGTTGTGTCAAAAATATCTGTGTTTTTGTGTAATGCAATATTTATATGCAAGTAGTTGTTTCGAGAGGGCTTCTTCTTCCAGTTTTGTATCTGAAAGTTTATTCTTTGCATGATCTATACATCTCTGTAAAAAGTTTATCTCGACATTAATTGCTTTCTTTCTTTCTTNTATATGAATATATGAATTGTGCCTCATATTTGTCGAAATCGACAATATCTGGCAATTATAAATAGTGATAAATCATGATCACAAATAAATTACTTTTTCGTTTGTTTGTGAATCAAACTATCAACTAGAATAATCTTTTTATCTCAAGATGCCGTTATTGATTTCCGTGGAATAACTTTTTATCGACATTTTCCGCTATCTTTATCTGATCTGTTTTTTATATAAGTATAGTGTTGGTACCACATTAAGTTAGTGTTGTCAATATATGCATCTCTACGCACGATGACAATTATAAAATGTAAGTATATCATGCAAGTTTCAAAATATAAATGAAGGAAATAACACAACTGTTGGATTGGTATCATTTTCATCTTAAACTAGTGAATCAGTACTTCAATTGTTGTATAGTTGTTTTTGTTGAGCTTGAAAACAATTAATTTGATTCGTCTTTTCCATCAATTCAGAATATTTATGTTGGAATGTTTCTGTTTTTGACGATATTGACGTGAAAATTGTAGAAGTTGTCAAGTCTGAAATTACTCCTACTTTGAAATTTTCAATCTGTGAATATTTGAAAACCGCCACAGTACCGAATAAAATGAAAATTGCACGAGTACCTAACATCTATTTACATGGATGGTATAAAATCCGATATGAATAATTACAGACCTGTATCAGGCCTTCCCTGTCTTTCCAAAAATGTTCGAAGAATTTATAAAATTGAGATTACGTGAATACTTGGAAAAAACAACATTAAACCCAGAGATATAGCGAGAACAACCCAAGATGTCATAACAAGAAAAAATCAATCATGTTCAAAAATTGACGTTTAGCTTTCAACTTTGCTGACTATTCAATTTCTCTGACAAAATTAGGAAGTATCGGAGTCGAGGGTAAATTTCATCGTTGATTTGATAGTTTTCTGGAAAACCATAAACCGTTTGTGAATATGGAAAGATATCATGATTGATTCACTACCTACATTGTTCTGTGAGATCCCACTGGCAACATTGTGGTGGTCAGAACACGAAATTCTGTCGAGCAATTTCTGTCAAATTTCAGTTGTCACATAAAATGTCTGATAACCTTTTGATTTCAACTGTGAATATTCATTTTTATGGTATCTAGTGAATCACTCTATTTATTCAACCAAATCAGCATATATGAATACCTATATGATTTTAATCAATTTTATTTTTGACCTACAAGTTGATCATGAACATTCACACCAACTGAAAATTTATATAAACCGAAAAGGGTATTGAATTTGTATTTACTTTATAAATTGGATATTTTAACGTTCATTCATCTCAACATCTTGAATGGAGAATACATCTGTCATAATTCACTGAAAAGCATTTCTTTCATAATCAACAGACGATAATATATCAGGAATTACATTCAAGCAGACCAGAAACCGCATATTGTTGTAATAATTTATAATGAGCTACCAGCCAAGTTGAAAAACATCAAACAATGTCCTGAAAGAACTTGTAAAAAATATTTATTAGACAAATAGTATTTTCACATTTGACCTTTGCACATGTTTATGTATTTTCAAATACATTTCTTAGAAAATTTGGAATTGAAAAAATTTTCACAAAAACCATATAATTATTTAAAAAGTAAGTGATCCTATGAGTAATTGACGTACATCACTGGACACTGTCCAGTTTTCCGTATGTATTGTTTTTAAAAGTTGTGAAAAGACAAAAGACTTTAATGTGAAATTATTTTATATAACTACAAACAGAAATAAGATCAACTGAATTGGATATTTCTCAAATTATTTTCCCTATTCTTTGTTTGATTTTTTTTTCTATTCCACGACAACGTATCGTCATATTATTTTATTTTGTGAATCTACCTATGGGTTGCAGAGATCAATTCCAAGTTGATTTCTTGAATTTAATCGAAGGAGGAAGATTTTCTGTAAAACTTTCTAACTCACTTTTGAATCTTCTGTATAGAGGGCTGCTCCCCATCTTAATGTATTTTGGAGTTTTACTGAAGATCAAATGAGTTAAAACCATTCGAAGATACCGTTAATAATGATAATAATAATTCACTTATACACCCAATTCTTCAATTTTTCATAAATTTGTCGAAATATTTTTCTTTTTCATTGTTATTTTGTCGACGATTCAAAGATAATTATATTAAACTACAAATCAACATGGAAATAAATTGGTAAATATTCAATCATCTTCAGAAACAAAATGAAAATAACAAATAATCAATAGATATTACCTTATGGTCTAACTAATATGTCGCATCACCTCCTCGAGCACGTATAAAGGCATGCATTCTTCTGCGAATACTGGCAAAAAAGTTTTAAACTTCAATCTGTAGAACTGCCTTCCATTCCTTTCGAAGAGTCAGTTCAAGATGATGTTAAGAGGAGCAGATAACCGGCTCCGAATACTGCAAAGCCTGTCTCATATATGCTCGAGAAGATTCAAATCGGGGCTGGGCGCTGGCCATTCCAATTGGGTAATATCAACTTCGAGTAACAATACGAGCAGCATAAGGTTTTTCATCAATGTGAAACGTTCTTCAATAAATGGTACAAATGAAACAACTTAACCTCATATACCTTCATATCAGCGATCAGAGATTTCCTAGAAACGCGCCTCCGAAGAATATCATCCTACACCACTCGGAAATCTTTATTCATTACTTGTTCAGACTTTTCCTCGACCATCCGAAAACTGGACTCATCAGTATATCATACATTCTTGTCTGCATTAGCTCCATTCTACAAACTTCTTATGTGTTTACACTATCATCTAGGTTGAAGATTGTTTCTATTCCCTTGACAACAACAATACGTGCAACCATTTCTGTGCCCAAAGACATCTAGGAATTGATGAGAATCCATTCGAGCAAGATAACGATAGTCAATTTCGACATCAATAAACAGTAATATCATAGTGGAAACAGTTGAAAGTGCGACGCATTTCTGTAACAGTGATGTGATAGTGTGATGATAACTTCAGTATTGTTGAGATTTCCTATAAATATCTGGAATATTTCAGATAATGAATACTCTGATCCGTCATACAGTGCATTTCATTGATGACCCCCCTTTAATTTTTTTAACGGGTCAACTCGAAAAATTGAAATTTGGATTGATGAAATGAATGCATGAATACTTTATTTTGAAGTAAAATTGACAGATGACACTTTCCAGATGTCGACTGGGCGCCATCTGGGAAAAAAATTAAATGAAAAGGAGGGTCTTGGAACCCCCCTTTCCATTTGATTTTGTTCCTGACGAATACTTCATAACCCTAGAATATGAAGTCAATATCTTCACCTACTACTTTTCAACTATTTTTTTTAAATATTCTTTTTTACTTGTTTCAGGGATTTCAAATCATTTTATATAGTAGACAATGGAAGTCCGAACTAGTGAAATTCAGTTTTCTGTTTCACCAGTAGAAAGGTAACACGTCAACAATCTCCAAAATGGTCAATTCTCGTCCATTGGAAGAAAAAATTGAAGCGATTTTTATTTACTGTGCGATAGGTAACTTTCACGAGACCGAAAGGATTTTCAATGAACGTTTTCCGAATCGTCTTATCTGTAGAAAATATTTGAGGAAACTTGTATCCAAATTCACAACTACCCGTAGTGTACAAAACAAAAATCCCTCAGGTCATCTGTCCATTCCGAAAGAACAGCAAGTGCAAATAATTGGTGAGATGGTAGTAAATCCTGAACAGAATTCGCGTCGCGAATATTTGTGAGGTGCCTCCTTCTACTGTGTGGAGACTTCAGAAGAGGAATAGGTATCATCCATACAGAATTTAAATGGTACACCAATTAATTGAAGATGACTCTGATCGAAGAACAGAATTCTGCGAAATCATGACGAAAACCATTGCAAGGCATCCTGCCTATCTCCACAATATTTGTTTTAGTGACGAATGTACATTTTTTTAAACGGCAATGTACAGAGACAAAATTGCAGTTATTGGAGTGACTCCAACCCTCAAGTTTTCCAGGAAACATATACCAAATATCCATGAAAAATCACAGTTTGGACAGGAATATTGGGAAACCATATTGTAAAACCTTTAATCATTGATCAAAATTCACCACAGGAACTAAATTCGAATATGCTGGAAACTACTGTTGACCCTCTCATCGCTGAAATCTTCGAAGCGAATCCTAATGAATTAGATATGTATATTGTATTTCAACAAGATGGAGCACCACCACATTACTCCAGACAAGTAGGAAACTATTTGGATACTACTTTTCCTGGTCTTTGGATTGGCCGTCGAAGTCCTACAGAATGGCCAGCCCGCTCGTCAGATTTGACACCTCTGGATTTTTTTAAAGGGCTATTTGAAGCAAAAGGTGTACGAAACTGAACCTGTTTCAATATTGGATACACGGCAAAGAATAATGAATATTTGTAGAGATATTGAAGTTACTGTGTTCGAATATGTTCGGAATGTGCACTGTATGATGAAAGTTGCAAACACTATCCGTTACAATATTAATAGAATTTCCGCAATAAGTTTTATCCAAGACATGTTTGGCTACATGGTAGCTTAATCAGTTACTGATGAAGCTAAACGTTTCTGGAATGAAATTCATTTTGAAAATTCTATAATAATTATCATGGAGAGTGGAATATTCCAGTTTGAAATACATTTCTTATTGATAACTGGCTTTGGGATCTCTGCTAAACCGTTTTCATTGTTTGCTGAATTTATGAAAGAAAAACAAAACTGATGAAAACATTCAGGCACTTTCACCAGAAATTATGACAGTGTTTTTTCCTGGGCTTCTTAGTATATTTGGTATATTTCATCAAGATCAACAAACGAGGAATGTAACCAGTACTTATGCGTGAAAGATATCCGAAATGAGAGAAATACAATAAAATCTCTCCCCACTCAGGAACCTGAAAAGCATCAAAATATATATTTTCTATAGTTTTATTCAATCCCAAAAAGTGTTAAATACTGAGAAGTTGAAAAGATGAAAGAAAATCTATCTTAGATGGAAAATCAACCCAGAACCACTAGTACTCTGATAGAGTATTCTAAGAAGCTCTGTTTTTAAATGACGATAAGTTATGGATAATTTGTCAACTCACTTTACAAGAAACTAATTCTAAACTCAAAAAGGCTGCCATATATCTGTCCAAATCAGCTTCAAACAGTTTGGCTTTGAATTCCTTATTCTGCCGGTTCAAGGATGATGAGAATCATCAAATCCGTGATTACTCAGAAGGAGACAGCAATGGCAAATGTAGCATCAACGGTTACAATAACATTAGATCGGTGATACTTTCTCCAGTCAAAACCCTTATTCTTAATGGGTAGAAAAATGTTGGCCACACCTGTTTCATGAACAGTGCAATTCAATATTTATCAAGCATGCTTACATGCATACATGAAAGATATCAATAATAGTATTGGAGGGTGCTTCAATCAAAGCATTCGCAGTTATCAAGGATTTGTGGTCAGAAAATTCATCTGATAGAGTAGTGAAAACAGTCAGATTCGAAGATTTGCCCCTCGATCAGGGGTTATGCTCATGAAGACGCCCAGTAGTTTTTGCGAAATCTTCTAGAAAGTTTACATAAGGACGTCAACAAAATTACTGAGAAACCTAGACACAAGAGTTACGGGTCAGATATTTGAGGATGTATGACTCAAAGATTGAAGACAATTTCGTTGGTCGATTAAAATCCACGAGAAGTGCAAACACTGTGTACACTCATCAGTAACCTTAGATTTTTCGGGTATTGGTCTCTTTCCAATCCACGAAGAAATAGCCAATTGATATTGTCACAATGCTTGGACTCATTCACAAGAGATGAAACTATAGATGGAGATGAAAAACTGACGTGTTCGAGGTGCAAGAAAAGTAAAAATGCACAAGTTTTCGTCGGTCCATAAATTTTCCCGTATTTCGATGATAGATTCGTA
>NW_019294731.1:1435-15514 GCF_000500325.1 Leptinotarsa decemlineata | reverse complement strand
TGCCTACGAGAGTTTTTAAGAAGCTTTACCTACAATGTCTTCAAGCTTTATAATGAGTAGACTCGCTAGTTCAGGAGCGAGTCTACAGAGGAGATGGATGTCGAGTTAACGACTCCAACTGATCTCCCTGTAAATTCAGTTCGGGAGCGAGTCTACAGAGGAGATGGATGTCGAGTTCACGACTCCAACGGGCCTACCTGTGAATTTAGTTCAGGAGCTAGTCTACAGAGGTTACGTTAGGTCCAAAGTGAGTGGGTCTATTCGACCCTCCACCGCAATCCGCAAGGGTTTATTGTGGCTCACACCTATTTTCACTCGGCCAAACAAACCCAGCTTCTTAACGAAGCCGATCAGTTTGTATGGTGAGTGGTCTTTCAGGTCAGATGGTGAGAGTACGGCTCTGCCGAACTCTAAAGACCTGATTTGGTCCCTAGCGGGGCAGGCATAAACTATTCATTGAAACAATGTATACCCAACTAGCAATTTCGTATTTTATAATAGTTGCGGAAACGTTTCGGAGAAACAAATTATAAAACTGCATTTCTCCCAGAAATGTTTTCAATTGGCGTTTAGGACATACGTCCATAGGAAGTTTTTTCTTAGAATGGGTCTAAGAATTACTTCCTTAAATATTGGCATGTGTTTAAGGAACACTCTGTATATGGCGGGGTATTCACCACATTCTAGTCTACATATACTAGATCTCTTCCCTTTGTCTAATTTAGGTTTGGCATTAAATGATCTGTTTCCTAAATTTCCGTTAGATGTGAAGGATATTTGTAGATTGAATTTTTAGAAATAATGTTTAATATTCTCGGAGATTCTACCGCATTCTATCATTCTATCACATCCAACGGAAATTCAGGAAACAGATTATTTAATGCCAAACCTAAATTAGACACATTAAATTAGACGCATGATTTTCACTCAAAAAAATAAAAATCGACAGAAAGCAAATTAAGAAATTAGATCAATTCTAAAATAAATGAGAATCTGAAAATTGCTTTTCTTTAAAAGAAATCACATATCGACAAACTCCATATTTCCAAGAGGTGCAGTAAATAAATTCTGCGTCATTTACTCCAGGATAACTAAATTTATGTTTTCAAAAATTATTAAGCGGTGCTGCATTATGACGTAATATATTGGCTAGAATGTGGTGAATGCCCCGCCATATATACAGGCCAAACTGGTAGAAATTTTGATACAAGGTACCATGAATATGTCAATTCGCATAAAAAATCATTAATGTACGAACATCTTCAAAATTCGAAACATAAAATAGATAAAGATAATTTAAAGATCCTTCACACATGCGAAAAAGGGTAAATGATGAATCTGTTGGAATCTATGGAAATAAACAAGTCAAAGAAAAATCCCAATTATACTGTCCTCAACGAACAACTTGATCTAAATAGTCCTCTCCTGAATCTATAATCCAGTTCCCAAAACCTACATTATATAAAAAGCTTTGTTTTGATATGTTCATAGATATTACAGGTATACAAAATGTAGGTACTAAATTATTTATAATAGGATAGGCAACTTAGGTATAAATTACTCAAATTTAAATGTAATCAGTTAATTTTGAAAATGGTGTAATAGCCGAAACTAGTCAACAATAGAGAAATATCGTGGAAAATACACAAAAGTGTGTTCTTGTAGTGTATCCCCAGTGAACATGAATTTCCACAAAATAATCAAGTCGTCAATCAAAAATCTGAATATTGGATGTGCAGTGAAAAACGTCAACCATGGTATACAGGAGGACACATTTTGACGTATTCACATTTGATGTACCTTCCCCTATCGCACCCCCAGAGCATGTCACCAATTGTTTTTAATGGATTACCCCATATTATTTTGCATTATCAGATGTACCATGATGAACAAATTTCAACAAAGTAGAATACATCGTAGTCTGAAGCTCATAGTTTGGAAGCTGAAAATTATCCGAATTGAAATTGAGCCACCATGAAAAAACTTCTGTACAATCTGTTACCTAGGTTTCATAGGTGGTTTTGTGATATATATTTCACAAAAGTCTCATTTTGCCTAGGTTAGTTTGAATTCGATGTTCTCTTCATTTCGTGTTTGTCTCTTTCTACAATAACGATTACCTACCAGGTGAAGTTACAATTGGTGTTTCTGTTTTTGTGAATTCTTGAGAAGCAATTGTTTATACACTTCGAGAACGGATTGAAATAGTTAGTTTGTACTACCAGAATGGAAATAGTGCTAGAGCTGCTACCCGTATGTTCAATAATAATCATCCAGAAAGAAATGTACGACACAAATACGTTTCAGAATTATAGAACTAATTTATATAAACTGGATCTGTTAACAATAAAAAGCATAACCGTTCAGGAGTTGTTAACGTTGAAGCTGTACTGCAGTTTTAGGGCATGTTGGACTAATGGAAAATTCGCAGTCTGTTAGTAAGTCATCTCGAGAATCAATAATCAGTCGAATAAATGTTTTCAGTATCCTTCATAAGTACAAATTTCATTCATATAAGATTAGACTAGTTTATGAATTGGACGAAGATGATTTCGATAGACTTATCGAATTTTGTGAAAGTTCCACTGAACGGATCAATTTGCATCAGAATTTCTTGTATAAAATTAGTTTTTCGGATGAATGTACTATCAGTTTAAATGTAGAAGTGAATCGGTAAAATTATCGATATTGGAGTGATACGAATCCTCATTTATGCCGTCAAGTTTATACCCAACGACCTCAAAAACTGAATGTTTGGGCAGGAATTTTAGGTGACCACATCATAGGACCTTCTTTCATCGATGATAATTTGACTAGTGATAAATATTTGGATATGTTGGAGAATCGAATAATACCGTACATCAATAGGGCAATTGAAGGAGATATGAATTTATTCGAAAACGAAAGAGTTTTTCAGCATGATGGTGCACCTCCTCATCATGCAGCTCCAGTGCGACAATTTTTGGATGATCATTTTCCTGGTCGCTGGATTGACAGAAGAGGTCCTACAGAATGACCACGAAGGTCTCCGGATCTCACTTCTGTAGGTTTCTTTCAATAAAATAATTTGGAGTCTGAAGTGTATGAGATAGAATCAACAACATTAGAATATTTGAGAGAGAATATCATGAGGCATTGCAGAGAAATAACTCCCGAGATTCTTAACTATGTGTGAATGGTGGATGTCCGCGTATGAGCCCGAAAGTATACAGCAGTCGACTGTATGGGTGTTTTAAGACGAGCCAAATCCAACAAAAGTTGTTCGCACACGAAGCACTTTGAGCAAATGGTCGCCTGTTTTTTCGGAAAAACTGGACATGTCGCAACCGTACCACTAGAACAACGCAAAACAGTCAATTCTGAGTGGTACACAATCATTTGTTTGCCAGATGTCTTCCAAGAAATCAGGAAAACCAACCGCCGAAAATGGATCAATCACTCTTCACCACGACAATGCGAGTTCTCACACAACTGCATTTTTGAGAAGCCAAAACATCGATTTGATCCGCCGTATAGTCCTGACTTGGCACCAAATGACTTCTTTTTATTCCCGCACGTAAAAAACAAACTGGAGGTCAACGTTTTTCGACACCTGAAGAAGCGGTTGCTGCATTTAGAATGCATGTTTTGGAGATACCTCAATCAGAGTGGCAAAAGTGCTTCGACAATTGGTTTGAACGCACGCAAAAGTGTATAGATCTTCATGGGAAATATTTTGAGAAACAAAGTGATTTTCCTTGATTAATATTTGTTTTTGTTCTCTAATACCTAAATATAAAAGGCAACCCTCGAATTTACAAAAATGAAAAAAAAAATTGTTGAAAAGCGTGGGATTTTTCAAATCATATTTTTATTATGGTTCCAGTTTGGCAAGCAGCTCCTAGCCAATTATTAATGACACTGAATAGTTACAACTTCACGCTTTTTTACAACAAAATTGATTTTTTGTAAATAGATTCATTATGATAAAATTTCTTTTTCAACTAAAACTCGTTATGCGTAACAATTATTTTCATTTTCAAAAACTGTACAAGCCTTCAGTGGTGGTGCTGTTTTGTTACAAAATTAAAAACTGTCAAGTTCATTGTATAGAAAATTAAAATATCTTTCGGGATTCACAAGACATCCTTTACTATTTGTGAGTGCTGAGGAATAATAACGAAAAATCAAGGAACTTCACTTCTCGTTTTAGATGTTTCTCTTATTATCTGTTACCTTTCAAATTAGTGTGTATGAGAACGGATGCGCTTTTGAAGTTAAATCTTATGTTTCATTCTTGTACTGCACATTTCTCGTTCGAAACGACTCGTTAGGCATTTCAACGAAAATATTTCAAAGAGGTGCGTTTCTTTGTACCTAAAGACTGCACTTACATTACCTGCTTGGTAAATGAATGTGAAAATCATACACGAAATGATTTCAATAGAGAGTCTGGGGGCCAAATGCCATGAAGAATGGTTTGAAACGTTGAAAATTAGAAACCAGTATTGGATCAGACGAATCAATTCAAGGCAAATATTTGATTCACTCTGTCAGTCATTTTTCCGAAACAGAAAACAATTAAATATAGTGGGAAAAATATTAAAGTAATATTGAGCGCGTAAACGAGTACAGTAGAGCCAGACTCGGCATATTACATTAGCAGTTGCCCGGAATTATGGGCACATACTGCCGCTAGAAGCTGAGTCGCTTGTTAAATGAAAGAACTTCGAAGAAGTTGTGTTATTTGACAGCTTGGCTACAAAATGGTTTCTTTCATTCAGCAATGGAAATGAGTTCAGTGTCTGTCTACATTTCATCTTGACTTTAAAATAGTCTTTGACAGAAAGAAACACTGAATGTTGGTAGCAAAATATAAGCTATGTAGCTATTCTAATATATCAGAAGGAAATCAACCTAGGCAATGTGTAAACTACTTTCTCTGCCAGCTTGTTGGTTGGAAACAGCGACAGTGATGAACAGTGATGGCTCGTTCATTGGAGAACAGGGGAGGCTTAAGTCATAAAGACTATGTACACACAGAAAAGCCCGCCAGAGGCGTGAACATTTTTTGGGGTAACGCACCTATTCAAAGCAAAATAGGCATTATTTGCATAAATGTAAAAAAAATTGTGTATTGCCTAAAATTATACGTATAAAACCGACCAATAAAAAAACAAAAAAGAAAAAGGGTTGTCTTTGAGTTATTCAATATAAATGAACTCTTCTCAGTCAATAAATAATACTTTTCTCTTCTAAAAGTAACTAATTTTATTGTCCAGCAAGAACCAACGGGGAGGTGAGAGTCGTGTCTTGCCAGGAAAGGAAAGGAAGGGGTAGGAAGGAAGATTAAATCTGGTTTGTGAAAGTGAATTCACAAGGCACCCACAAACTACTTTTTTTTTTTCAAAAAATAACCGCATCAACCGCGAAGGGTTATTAGCGGAGGAACAATTAGGTATAATTATATTTTATGTAATATATGAATAGATTTCAAAAAAGTTTCTAGAGAGTTCAAGTTCACCATGTCTAGAGCATAATTGAGATCACTGGGAATCTTGCTTCTTGTCTTTCATATTCAAAAACTGGACACTCCAGGATAATGTGTTTCACACTGTTGATCACACCACAAATATCACACTCCGCAGCATATTCTTTCTTCATAAGGTGTTGGTGTGTTAGTCTTGTGTGTCCGATTCTGAGGCGAGTAAGAATGACTTGATGTCTTCGTTGGGCTGTTTGGTAGTTCTGGAAGCGCATGTCGGGATTTATCTAACGTAATTTATTTGATTCCATGGCCATCCATATTTCTTTCTATCCATCTTTTCTGGGCTGTGCGCCTAGATGAAACATCATGAAAACCCATAAAATGTCTTACTACATTACCATCTTTGACATATCTAAAAACGATTGAGAGTTGTGATGTACAGGTAATATCGAAAGTCTCATCAATTTCCCATGCAAAAAAAGAAACACTTTCAATCTCCTTGCTTATATTTTCCTTGATAATATATGCCATACTGTCTATAAGCTCATTTTGGATGGTTTTTGAGGTGCCCGAAAAAACGCTAGCGTTTAAAAAAGTTCCAAATTGTGAATCATATTTGCCCCATAACATATTTGCCGCAATTAATCGAATCTTCGGTTTCATCGTGTCCACGAAAAGCTAATTCTTGGGAACCCAAATGAATCGTGATATCTATAGGTCTTTTTAAATTCGACCGATTTTCTATAACCTGATCATTAAAAGAAATTATGGCCTCTTTTTGAGCTGAATCTAAAGCTGTTGCTATATTTTCTTTGCTAAACAATTTTAATTCACAAGACGAAAATATATGCTCCTTAGATTCAGAACGAGGTAAATTTTTTAAATCGGAGTATCCTATTTTAGACCACGTTTGGTAATCGGTTTGTACGGAAAATAAAACACAGGGCCAACAAAAAAGTTTTTCTCGTTCAATGTAGCCGGTTAACCAATTAAATGAAAAAAAACTTACCGAAAAGTGAAAACCTGAAAACACCTTGAAATTTAAAGAAAACACTTTAACAACACATTGAAAATATTACCAAAAAGCACTTCTATAATACACCTGTTTTATACACAATTAACAAATATTATCAAGAAACAGTAAAACGATTTAGGTACCGAAATATTTTTCAGTCCCGGTCCGTCACGGCATCCCTTCCGAATAATTAAATGAAAAACAAACGCAGTCGTACACTAACAGAGACCAACTGGAGGCTAGCCTCCTCAGACATTATAATTTTTGCAACTAAAATTACAAATCGGGACGTATGTCGCTGGTTGGATCGGTCTCGCGGAGCTTGTGATTTTTAAATCGGTCGGAGGCTTGGCTTCCTTGCAACGTATCAATGTATGGCATTTATTACTTCGGGTTGATGGTTTCTCCGTTATTCGTTCATGGGCGGTGCGTTTGAGGTTTGTTGATGCGGGATACAGTGTGGTACGTACTACATAGTGAGTGATAGCGTTTTTTCAAGCATATTATGTATTTGTATTGAAAATTAATGGTAGAGTAATGATACCTAAGCATTTCTAGAAACAAATTATCCTTATTATTTTTCACATATAGTCAGTGGGCATACTTGAAGACTGGCTATAAATCAAATCATCTAAAAGAACAATTCGTTCAACGCCCTTCGTGGTATCAGCCAAGGGAGTAGTTGTTTTCTGATAGGTGTCAGTCCATTAACCAACAGTGTAGGGAGTTGAGACTGGCCTGAACGAATTGTTCTTTTAGACGACCTATTCATTTGTCAATATCTTTCAATTTATTGCGAGGCTAGGCCTCCCTTGCCTCCTCTGACGGGCCGCCGCTGGTGATGAATGAAAGCCTCACAGTAGTATTTATATTATTACCCTGGGATGAAAACAGTTTTTTGCGCTCTTTCGGGCTCCCAGTGGGAAAATTCTAGCCCTCATATCTTGAAAAGCTCGCTTTTCATTCGAAAACATAAGCCTTTTTATAACACACTTTCATTAGCTTCACTTTTATGTTCGTTTACTTGTAACAGATTCCTTTGGACTCCATTTTGACTAACTTCGAACGGACAGATATTTTTAAACATTGAACACTCATGAAGAATCGGTGAACAGGATGGTATTTTTCTCAATGAAAGTAGTTTCTTGAATGGAAAGATCAAATCCATAGTTGCAAATCATTTTTCAGCAGAAAGACATGAGTTCATCATGAACTGTAGCATAATATTGAATGACGAAGAATCGACCTCGAGTTCTGAAAAACTCCAACATAAGAAAAATCACGGAAAGAAAATAACATTCAGTTTTTTGTACAATGCTCACCAGTGGCAGGTGGTATTCGAATTTATCACAATAACGTGTAATATTTGGAAGAGAAGAGTTCGAAACTCAATCTTCCAGAATGTTAAAGAATTAACAGATTGAAGAATTCGGGTAACTTACCGAATGATCAAATACGATTTGATAACCCCCCGTTACTGACTATTTTTTCAAATGTGAAAACTCTCTGATCATTTTGTCACTACATTACAAACTCATTTACACGTTCAATAATTGGCTGAATAAAACTCAGAAACTTGGAATTTGTTAAAATTGTAAAAAGTAAAGCCAATGTAAAGTATTGAATATACAGGCTGATTCACGGTGGATGGCACATTAGACGTTTCTGGTGAACCAGACAACGGATCACTTTTTTTACTTGCATCAACAAAATATTTTGTCGTGCATATATGACACTTTTATTTCTTTGAATGAAGTGAATTTTATTTCATTTAACAAATCTTTTTTTCCGTAAATAATTTAAAACGTTCATGAAGCAGGTACCTAGAAGAGATATCCCTGGTATATATGAGAATAATATTGTATGTATACTTAGTTCAATCTTCTTCTTGAAGATGATGACTTGGTGGTCGAAACACGTATCGAGGTGTTGAAATAACGGTTTGGTGTTGGGAAAAAACTTCAATAATATTCAATCAATAGTATTACAAATTATCATATTCATGCTTGTTTACTATTTATTTGAAACATCATCTAAATGAAAGATCACATGATCTATTCAGTGTTACTACTGAATGATATTTCTGAGCGAGAAAAATAATACTTTCTACCATTTGTGTTTGGTGTGGTATTCAATGGCTCAAAGCGCTTTGCATTGATATTTTCATAAGACCATCTTTATAGAACAAATGGATAACCGAACACTCTTTATTCTGCGAGAACAAAGATAATGACAATAATGAGATGGAGATGAGGAAAGCGCTGGGAGGTGAAACTCACCGACGTTGAAAATAATCTGTTCTATTTGTACTCTAGCCTTGATGAAATTCAGTTTTATGAGCGTCTCATGGATAATTACACCCAACATATTACTTCGATGAAATGGAATGGAACTCAATTCGCCTCACGCGAAGGTCAAAAGTCAGATCTCATCGTCCGGCTATACGTTAGTCGATAATGTAATTTCTTTGATGTAATTAGATCCATCCTTCTTTCAAAATTAATTTTTTTCTCCTCAACTCTTACCGACTGATTCTATGGATTGGATTATCAAGAAGAAAGTAAACTCAGTATCTAAGGTATACCTTTCATCATACAAACTGAAATGTATTGAAATATAAATGATCATCAATTATTATGAAAGCTTCATTGGGACTTGTCTCAATGGTTGAATATGACAAAATATATGTCGTATAGATAGACAAGAGAAGATATAATAAGCAAGTGTCATTTCGTGCTTGTTCTAAAGTGATGAATGAAATGTGTAATGCAACCAAATACATTGGCGCCAGTCATAAATAGAACATATGTTTGGTTGAGCTATTCGTCGAACTCTCATATATAGCAAACAGAGTTAAAATATTTATATCTGTCTGTTTGTTTAAAATCTGTTTTTTCGTTATTCAGCCGAACGACAACTCTCAGAAGTTGAGAAACTTATGCGAGCTAGCGACTAACGAGGTCTTACCTTTTAACGTGTGATTCCTGACTAGAGTGTTCCATTTGAAAAATCAAAGTTGCTACTGCTTTCTAATAGAAGCGGCAACACCGCATTGTCGAAAATATTTTAGTTGGCTAGAGAATGTCCGAATATGCCCTCCATTAAATTTTCAAAGTGATCCGTTGTCTGATTCACCAGAAACGTCTAATGTGCCATCCACCGTGAATCAGCCTGTATAGATTTAGATTAGTAGGGACACGCTTGAAGTTGCTTTTGTATAACAAAACACGTGTCACGTTTTTGTAAGACTATTTAGTGAGATTCTCACAATGAAGTTTTTTTCAATACGTAAGATATGGATTTGAACAACAAGGATGAAAATTGAACTCAGGTATGTGTTTAATAAACCCTACAGAATACAAATAAAATAGAACACAGGGTCAGATGCTACAAATACAATACGCATATACACATACGGCTCAGAAACCAAAAAAGGCTCAGGATGTGGAGTGTACTCCAAATCTCAATAGCCACAAAAGAAGTAACAACAATAACAATCTGCACTGATAGCAGACAAGCACTAGTAGCCTTGAACAGACAACGTGTTACTTCAAGGCTACCACTAGAGTGCCACCAAGATTTAGTCAAAGCCTCGGTAGAAAATAACATTATCCTGAGGTGGGTTAAAGGGCACGACAGGAGTGAAGGTGATCGCATTGCCGACTCTTTAGCCAAGGAAGCGGCTGGACTAAGAATTTTAGGACCCAGTGACACGTACGGCCTGATGACTTCGACAATTGCGGAACTAGCCAAACGTTACACCCATGCTCAATCCCTAATCCTAGGGTCGTCAGGGTCACCCTTGACGACCCTGGTAAGCTGGCGCCGAAGAAATATCTGGTGATGACCAGTAAAAATACACGCTTAACAGTAGGATTTCTGACTGTTAACTGTAAACTGAGGAAACACCTCCATAATATGGGGCTAGTGGACACACCTCTATGCAGGATGTGTGAACAGGAAGATGAGACTGTCAGGCATGTCTTGTGCGAGTGCCCGGAGTTATCGTCAATGAGAGAGTGTGTGCTCGGCGAGTCTTGGCCGAGCACATTCACCACACATTCACCACACTTTCCAGTTTCGTAGGTAACATTTTTTATGAAAACCTAATCAACGAACGGTGTTGTTTTTTATGATAAATCTATTCACATTACGTTATTGAGGTTAACGTCGTAGTTGGCATCACTGATTAGTAGCTATCAACATTATAAATTCAGATAGAGTGATTTTGCCTCCATTATTGGGATTTCCAATACTGTAAGGCTATATTGAGGCGAAAACTGGATTCAAGAAATAAATCAACATTGGCTCATACGCCTCGAAATGAACCAAGTGAGGATGCCTTGCAGAATAATTCTGATAGTTCAATTTCGTAATCAATTCATGTTCTACACTGATCGTAAGCCCTTCAGTGTTCATTCTGGAAATAAAAAGATTATTGTTACTGAAAACCTGTTATTTTTTTGAAAATCAGTAATTAGTATTGCTATCGAACGTAGTGATACTGTTTCACATTTGAGATATAAAATATGTTCAAATTCTCCTAAGTACGAGTATAGTATCCTTGAGCTTCTTTGAGCCAAGATGACGACATCAACTCTGTACTATACTTGAGTAAATGTGAGGTTTGTATAGGACATAGAGTTTATTTTTGAATATTCAGAATTTCTTATGTTTGAGGATAATATAGCTCTTAAAAAAAATTTACTCACGATCTGGGAGTTAAATTTGATAGCTTAAACAATTTTGATCTTCAAGTATCATAAATTGTGGCAAAAAGTCTCAAAATTCTGAGTTTTGTGTTGAAAATTTCTACTGTTTTTTCAATTGAAACAAAGACGATTTCATATTGTGCTTTCGTAAGATCCATTCTTGAATATTGTTCAGTTATGTGGGACCCATACTGTAATGTAAATATCGATATGATTGAGAATGTTCAAAAGAAATGTTTAGGGAATCGTGCTTTTCACTTTAGTATTCAACGAAATGAATATAAGTACAGTCAACTTTCAACCAAGTCAAATATAAAAGGAAGATAGGAGAATTTCTATGAACTTTCCTTTTCAAAATAATAGTGAGATAAACTGCCGAGAACTACTTCAACTAATAACTTTTCATATCAAACAAAAAGATACGAGAAATCCTGACATTCTCCATGTACATTTTTTCCATACCAATTATGCTTTGAACAGTCCGATTCCTTGTATTCTGAAGCTGGAAATCAATATCATAATAACTTAGATTTGTTTAATGTGTCACTCCAGGTCTTTAAAAATCAATTGTAAAGTCAATAGTGTTTTCGAAGTTTTTCTTCACTTTACCATTTCATTTGTATTGTATTGTATTTGTATTACATCGTTTTTTTTTGTAAGTACCAGAATTCTTTCATCTGTAAGTGATGTAGTCACCAGACATAAGGATTTATTAATATTCCGTACTTTACACTTAGCTAAATGTTTTGTGAAATCGTAAATTGTAATGTAAATATCATAAATGAGCATACTTTGTAGTTCTTCACAGTTTGTTTGATATGTTTTTGTAAACTGGCTTTGCCTTTAAAGGAGACGTTTCGAAATCAATTTACTCTTCTCAATCTAAACTCGATTGAATCAAGGGTTGAATTCGCTTTCAAATAACCCAAAAATGTACCAAATATTCAATCCCTAACAGCTTTTGAAATTTGAATCCGCACTTTTGCGGAAATCAATCAATGATAGTTAAAAAAAACATTTACTAAGTAGATATCTTCACGATTTTCTCCAGGAATCGCTACCTAATTTACGTCGTTTCGAATCAGTACCGAGCCCGAGAGTTTTTGTCGCATAGAAAAGAAATTCATAAAGAAATGACTATTTTTATAGGGTGTTCGTGATATAAATAATATATTCAATTGAAAATGAATGGATGCAACGAATTAATTAAAAAAAAAATTTCGTAACATACTACTTGATAATAGTACGTAAATACTGTCGGTTAGTAGTACCTTACCACTACTTGTTATTGTTCCTATGCTAAACTACCTGTTTTTTCAATAGCTCTGATTTGCTATGTAGTTTTCTTTATCTTAGTGGTTATCCCATTCATTGATCCATATATATTTCATATTTATTTGTTTCCTATTGAGAATTATTACGTATGAGACCAAAGGAAGGGCTGGTTGAAATAGGACCTCTGCCGCTATTCATCGAACTCATTTCACACTTTTTGATTCACAAACTTTCGAAGACATTTCAGGAACCTATTTCCATGTACTGGTCTCAACAATTTGGAATATTCCTTACTTATTCTGTGGTCATTCCCTATGACATGTGGAGCAACACTAGATTTTTCCGGTCTATGAAACCAAACATGTGAAACATATTCCTTGTAGCGAGCTAATATAGTCCGTTTGGTTTGACCAACATAATTCAAGAATTAAGGGGAAGTATTTCGTAATGCACCGATCGCTAGAAAAGAGGATATTTCAAAGTTCATTGTGCTTTCATATGAACCCAAATACATCAATGAGTACGTTAGATAAAGAAAAGTCCGAGATTCAGGAAATGAGCTGAGAGGGTTGTGATGAGAAATATGTTGGTCAAACCAAACGGACTATATCAGCTCGCTACAAGAAAGATGTTTCGCATGTTTGGTTTCATAGACCGGAGAAATCTAGAATAAGTGAGATATATTTAAAATTATTGAGACCAGTACATGGCAACACTACCTGGCTAGGAACTTATGCGGCTGTATTTCAAGCGGAAATTTACGCTATTGAATTATGTGCGGAGAGATTGGATAAATTCAACCTCACTCACAAGTCAATGAAAATATTCTCGGATACTCAAGCGGAAATGAAAGCTCTTGGCTCTTTCCGAGCAACGTCTAAATTGGTAGCATATTGCCAAAAAAGACTCTCCTCGATAAGAAGACTCAACAGATTGTCTTTGATCTGGATTCCTGGCCATACTGGTCTGGAAGGCAATGAAGCTGCTGACTCTCTTGCAAAGGAGGGTGCTGCAACAGGCTTCATTGGACCAGAACCTGTCATTGGCATTGCTTTGGGCTTTGCCAAACAAACACTGAACACCTGGATGGCAAGAAGAGTTATGGATTCCTGGGAAGGTTAGTTTATTTGGCCGAGTGTAAATAGGTGTGAGCCACAATAAACCCTTATGGGTTGCGGTGGAGGGTCGAATAGACCCACTCATTTTAGACCTACCTACCTACCTACCTACCTACATGGCAACAGGTTTATGGATACCTTCGGAAGCTTGGAAATCGAAAAGTGTGAAATAAGTTCTATGAATAGCGGCAAAGATCCTATTTCGAATAACTCTTCCTTTGAATATTACTGGAGTTTTTTCCCAACACCAAATCGTTATTTGAAACACCTCGACACGTGTTTCGATCACCAAGTGATCATCAAAGATAACGCTATTTATGCTATATAGACATACCATATAGGTAAATCATCCAGGTATACCACCCATACATGTATACCAACCTAAATTAATTTCACAATTTTTCCTTATCTTTTATTTTACAATATATGTTTAACTGTTATAGCTGTATATAAAACAATTTTCAGCTATATAAAAATTAATTTCACAATATT
>NW_019294730.1:0-15017 GCF_000500325.1 Leptinotarsa decemlineata | reverse complement strand
AGTGTTATCGTTATTTCGCTTTTACTGTATATATTTTAATTATAAGTGTTGTCAATATATTCAACTATTTTACCGTTTACGTATGTTTCTATATCATGCTTACTGAATATCAACTTACTTTTTCTCACTCACGCACAAGCAACCCCTTGCTTCTGTGAGCATATATGTTTATTATTCTATATTTATTAATTGTATTAATTTTTCATTTGAAATAAACATTATTATTATTATTATAATCATTAAATGTTCCGCCATTATGTAGTAGGTGAAGATATTGACTTCATATTCTAGGGAGCTTCAAAATGAAGTGTCACAAGACCCCCCTTTCTATTCAGTTTTTTTCCAGATGGCGCCCAGTTGCCATCTTGAAAGTTTCATCTATCAATTTTACTTCAAAATCAAGTATTCATGCATTATTTCATCATCCCCAATTTCAATTTATTTAGTTGACCCGTTCAAAAAATAAAAGGTGGGGAGACATTGAAGAAATGCACTGTATAATAAAGTGGATTTTTTTTTAAAGTATTTCAGATGGAAACCATCACACGACGGAAATGCTTGACAGCAGCATGCTCACAGGCACGAGACTGGACAGATATATGGGCGCAAATCTCATTGCATCTTTTGCAAATCATACTTGCACACAAGGCTTGCAGCATAAAAATTTTCAGAATTTTCTCAAGGAGAAAAACCATTTTGACCTGTTGATTATAGAACTCTTCAACACGAATTGTTTCATGGGCCTGGCAAAGAAATATGGCATACCGGCTGTAGGTAAGACCTGGTGAAATATTTTATTGCCGACTAGTATTAGAATATATTTAAGAAACACTATTGTGAAATTTTCACTAAACTGTTTTACAAAAACGCAACACGTGTGTTTAGACTGAGGCGTTTGAGTTTACTCAGTTTAGACACGCCTGAAGGAGCTATTGTATAGCGAAACACGTGTTGCTTTTTTGTGAAACTGTTTAGTGGAAATCTTACAATTAATACATTATGGATTTTCATCGAATCTTGTCGGATTCCATCACGTACATATCGATAGTTCAATTCAAGAGTGTAACATGTCAAAAAAATTAAAATGTGGGAAAACGAGATTGAATATAACCAATTTTTTTGAATGACTATTAAACTTTAGTGCGTGAAGATATATCATAAGTTGAAATTTTAAATGTGATAAAACTGTATGTGTAACAGGAAGAGTCGTGTGCTTTTTTATTTCGTTTTTATATTTTGAGTTTTGATAAAGTTGTTCCATTATTGAACTGAACATTGACTTTTTTACAGGGTGACAACTTGTAAACCATTATAGCAGTAATAAATAGAAATACAAATACTTTGGATTTTAGAGTGTTATAATTGAAGGTACAAAATTAATAAACGAATGAAAATAAAGGAATGTTTAATTAAGTTTTAATTTGCAAAATTTCATGAACATAACATATCCTAATAACAATCTCTACGATTAAATTAAAAAATAATTTACATTCTAAATAAGATTACTAAAATAAAAAATAACAAGAAGTTGATTAAAACACAAGAAAATACTATTACTTTGTACTTTTAAATACTTTGAAATGTTTACTCAGACTCCGAACCACTACTATTGTTTGCTTCGCTTTGTTCTGGCCTCTTGTTGTCATTTTTTTCTGCCAAATTGTTATAAAATGGCCAATACAATGACTTGATAGCATTTACTTGACAAAGCTCTTGAAGATGTTTAATTTTTGAAGCATCAATAGAGGGAGCTTTTTTATGAGCAGGAAACAACTGGATTGAACGTTGATCTTGATTTCGGAGTTGCTTTTTACTGTTTCTAACACTAATTGACTTAAAGTTGTCTTGTGAGTAGGATGTTTTTTCATTTTTTGTATTTTTAACATAATTTGTGCCTATTTCTGCGCATAAGGCTTTCAAATCGAAAATATCTGTGGTATTAAACTCAATGACTTTGTATGGTATGTCACGTTTTTTCGCCGATTTTATGGTATTTACCCATTGTTCAGGGACGTATATGGGACCGTTTTTGAGTATACGCTTTTTTTCTTTTTCAGTGCAGGCATGGACACTGTCTCCTTCATTTTGGGTGTGACCCTTTACTAAAAACTTATGTGTTATCGTTTTAACTTTGTCGATATTTAGTACACAAAATAAATACAAGGCAAAAATATATTTTATTCTGACCGACACAGTTGTCCGAATAAAATATTACATTTTCACTTTTACAGTCTTCACTACTTAAGTAATGATAGAGACAGCTTCCAATTTCATTGGCTCCCCTTTTTGCCAGGCCTTCATGCCAAAAACAACATAAGCCTAGTTTCTGTTTTACATCAAAAACGATAAGGTTGTAACTTGTCAATCTTTTTTTATAAAAAAAACACTCCACAAGGAGTCGTTAGAACAGCTTGCAGATCAAAACAACATACTAGAACATTTTCGTTTGTCTCTTCTGTATCTTTTCTTTTTTCGTTTCTACTCAGTCTTTTTTCTTCTAAACGCTTTACGTATTTCTCTCTAATTTTATCTTCATCTTCTTCAATACCATTTTCAAAATTTGTACATGATGAACATTGGTCTTCTTTTGGAACATGAAATGCAATGTTGGTAGTATTTAATGTTTTTGTGTACATTGAAATGTTTGCATATTCTTCATTATTTTGGGTACATCTCTCTACATGCATACGGTACATAGTGGCGATATTTAGACTACCATCTAAATACTATTTTTGTGTCCTAGCACGACAATAAGGGGAGTTTACTCGTGGAAATGAATTTATATGCTTTCCAATACCGTCAACAATTTCTTGCTTTACTTTTTTTTGTTTTCCATGTTTTCCGCGCTAGTCTGTAAAAATCCATGACCATCTCTTTTAGGCGATGTCGTAAATATTACCCTATTGTTAATTGCCAAAGTGTTTTTTTGAAGTTTTACAAACCCGTATAGTCTGCCCCTGTACTTGAAAAGTGTATTTTATCGTTTTTGATCGTTTGCTATCACATTTTGTGTATCTGTATGTGGGGCTGATTTAAAACATATTCTTGTCAATAAAACTTCTTTGTTCTCGATTGAGCCCATTTCCCAATATGTATCAAAAATAGATTGCGTCTCATCTTCTGTGAATTTGGTGAAACATTTTAAACGGCATTTTTCGGTACATGGGCCCTTTAGTGTTCTTTTCTCCACCTTCGTTTGCTGCATTCACGTATTCTTTTCCAAAGTTCCGATTGAACTTCTTTGTATGCTTTTTCCACGCTTCAACATTTCTTGTTCTTTTTGGTGTTTTTCTTAATGTTTATGGTTCTTCTTCTAGCTGATCGTTATTTTTTGTTAACGTCTGAATATTTTGTGGTTGCTTTGAGAGAATTTCTGCTTCACTTCCATCACTACGTTCTGAAGAGACTTCATAAGTTCTGTCAGCAATACTATCATCACTATCTTCGAAATGATTCTCAGAAGGTTCCAAAGATGTGAAAGGTAATTGCTGAAACAAAAAACCTAACCAGGGTTTTGTCTATTTTGCAAACATTCTTTAATGTGGCTATAAGAACCGTAAATCCAGTTTTATTGTAGCCCCTAGAGGGCAGTTTATATTTTTCAGAGGGTAACTAGTGTCATCTTGTGGACAAGGTGCGTAGTTTGGATTGTTTCTGTATAGAACCGGATAGAACTTAATATTTGCTGTAACTTGAGCGGAACATCTCAAAAACGCATTTTTTGACTTGTTACGCTCTTGAACTCAGGTATCGATATATGGTATTTTGTAGTTGAAAATTTTTGAAATGTCAAGTGCTGATACCGCTGAAAAAACTGCTGATATATGTCCTTTCACTCCACCTGAAAAAAATTCTCAGCCACATATTAAAAAAAAACGGTCATTTCTTAGTGCGACTCTGTACAAACAGCCTTGTCTAGGAGATCACCTGCACTATGCATGATAATGTTTTGAAGTACTCCGTTGTTCAGATGGGCAAAGTATAGACACATATAACATATGTCTTGGCACAATCATGTCGCTTCAATTGCAAAGGCTGCTTATCAAAAGCTTGGAACACTGTTTCAAACCAGAAAACTGTACACATCTCTGCTTTATAAAGCTTATGTCAGACCTTCTTTGGAGTATTGTTGTCATGTATAGAGCTCTGCCCCCAAACATACCCTGAAGTTGCTGGATTCCATCCAGAAAAGAGGCATCCGAGACGCGAACATCACGTGCAACCTTGATAGCCTGGAACATCGAAGAAAGGCTGGAGATTTGTTTCTCTTCTATAGATACTTTCACAGGAGGTGACTGGCTGAAAGGTGTTGAAGTGACTTGGAACATTTGATTCCATTAAGAGCGGTACATATCAGAAATACGTAATGGACTGTGGTTGCTCATCGTTTTAAGGGTCAACTCAGTCGCTAGAGTGCCATAAATTTCTTGAGAATGTTTTTCCAAATGATTTGGGAAAATATTCAGTGATTCAAATGCATTGTGAATCACTACTTTCGCACAGGCACCGCTCTTTGAGCTCTTAAGAATTTTCCTGTAGTGCTTCTGTTTTGTCCTTGAACAGATATATTGTCTACAAGATAGTTGACACCCACCTTTTCATTCTAGTTACAGTCGTCATGTCATGTCAACAGTCAATATGAACATCATTTGCATATAAAAGAAGCGTGAGAGAAAACGTCCTAATTCGTCATCATTGGCACAAAGTGTCAAGAGGTGTGTCAGCCAGGTTTTGCAATAAATTTCCCATATTATTAGCCAAGAAAAAAGAAAACAAAAGCTTTTGGAACATTAGGAATGATTTATGCTATAATAGCAATTGGACTACCAGGTTTTATTTTTGAGCTCATCATATATCACACATTGCATACTGAAATGAATAAATATGGAATAAAGTCAATAAATGAACTTTGAGAATCAGTTGAACTATAATACAAACAAATTAAAAGAACAGATATCAAGAAACTTCGCAAAAACATCAGAAGAATCAGTAATTTCTTTTGAGTGAAAATCAGTAAGAGAAGAATCCGTAAAATCATAATCCATAATCCACAAATACCGTAAAGTTGGGTGAGGTTACAGCAACTCTTCATAACGAGTATATGTTTATATATGAGGAGGTCACTTCGTTAATTTCATTTGTATGAAAATTTTCAATGAGATAGTTTTACTCTTCTTTTGATAACCGGAGATTCAATGTACCTACCTATATGAAAAAATTTCATTGGAGTATTCCGTAGAGTCGAAGGTAAGGTCGACCAATCAGTATTGTAAAGGTCACAGTTCCACAGGCATAAACAGATGTGAAAAATAAATATCGGAAAATATGGATCCCAAAGCACTCTACGGGATCTCCAAAAGCGGTCGATCAGTTTAAAATCAGGGATTTTATACGACGGAGTATCAACTATTCGGTTGCACTACTCTATGTTGATGTATGAACACTCACATTGTGCGTGTGTCGGCTAGACTGCATTGTCACGGCCACTGGTGTAATCGATTCATCAGTATGAAAATATTAGAGAGGCTGAGTGTATTTCCGACTTCTAAGAAGAGACTTTGCGAAGCCGAAGTTTCATTGTCTGCGAGAAATTATCTGCTACGATAACTGTAACAAATGATTTCTCTTATGAAAAAATAGTTGTGGTGTTTTTTCGTCATAACGACTTTGAAAATGGAATTCATGCTTCGAATATACATATACATGATAAATAAATTCATTTTCAACAATATTTCACTATCACCAACAAATTTATTCACACACTAATTTATTTCCACTATTTGATTTCTTTGTTTGACCGCTCAATTCACTTGCTGAACTTCACTCCCCTCTTGGGACGAAAAGCCGGCCTTATATACGGTAACGATCGTTCTAGAATTCTTTAGTCGTTTCGGTACTCAACTAGAGTTTAACCGGCGGTTACCGACTGCATTCCTTTCGCGGTGATGCCCTCCCTCATCCCTCCCTCACTCTTTCTCTCTCTGAGCAAAGTGTGCACGAGGTATGAACCAGGCAAAATGATTTCAAAAAAATTTGTATAACAATCATCCGGCTTGTAGATGAAAATTCTGCAAAATAACTCTGTTTTCGAAATCTTCATTCCTCTAACACTTGTATATCTTCTAAATGTCAATCCCAATGCCCATCATCAACAGTAAAAAGTTTTTTGAAGTTATGAACTAGTCTATATTTCTAACCTGACCCAGCACTTCCATAAATTTGATCCAAGTCAATATATCCTGAGTGATATATGTAGAATTAGTTTCAAGCAATTTCATTTATATGTAAATGGGTGCACGTGGAATCCTGATATTGATATTCCAGTTGAAAATTATTCGAGTAGATAAATTGATGAATGCAGCCATTACTACGTGGTAGGTCATCATGAAAAATGAGAATCAAAACTTCCTTTGTTTTCAATTCTTTTTTAAATTTGAGATTCAAGAGGACTAAATGAGTTTCTGAAATGGTTTTTCTGCTAACCAGTTCCCACTTTCTCAAAAACGGCAATTTTGAGACATCGGAATTGGTGCGAACTGAGAATTGACAAGGTCTCACCTATCAACGTGTGATCCCTAGCACGAGTCACTATATAGGCACTGAACTTACGAATCGGTAATTGGGCATTCCACAGGGTATACTCGCTTGAAGTGTGACATGCAAGTCACTCAACGAGTCATATATTCTTTCGAAACGGTCAGGAGTAGTTCTAATAAACGATATAGTGCAACCTACCTTCCAACAGCTCCCCTATGATAATATTGTCATATATGGAAGCGGTCATGAAATAATTCAAATTAATTTGAATAAATACATGAGTTGAACGATGTTCCAACCTCACTTCTATATTGTAAAACAAAAACACCCAGTATTCAGAATTCCATCTTTTGATCTTCCAAGTTCATAGACATCGAAATTGATCCGATCACAGGATATAGAATATAAAACAATCTGCAAATACGCAAACTTTGCACAGATTGCATGCTGAGCATTTTCATCCAAATAATGAAATAACTCATTTACAAACCTATTTAAATATTTCTTTTACAGAAACGGAAAGAATAAACCCACACTCAAAATGTTAATAAAAAAATACATTAAAAACTTACATTACACTGCCACCCAGCAGGATAGAAGAGAAGGAGATGTGCTGCATTGCTGATGATCAATAAATACTCAAATGAAAATCTGAATACTGTCTGTTCATGATCTTGACCTCCCTCAAGATTTATACGCTGATATTGCAACTTTGATCCGGTCAATGTACTAAGGTAAATGCTCAGCGTGCAATCTGTGCAACGTTTGCGTATTTGGAGATTGTTTTATATTTCTGTATCCTGTCATCGGATCAATTTCGATGTCTATGAACTTGGAAGATCAAAAGATGGAATTCTGAATACTGGATGTTTTTGTTTTACAATATAGAAGTGAGGTTGAAACATCGTTCAACTCATGTATTTACTTGAATTAATTTGAATTATTTCATGACTGCTTCCATATTTGACAATATTATCAAAGGGGAGCTGTTGGAAGGTAGGTTGCACTATATCGTTTATTAGAACTATTCCTGACCGTTTCGAAAGAATATATGACTCGTTGAGTGACTTGCCTGGCACACTTCAAGCGAATATACCCTGTGGAATGCCCAATTACCGATTCGAAAGTTCAGTGCCTATAGAGTGACTCGTGCTAGGGATCACACGTTGATAGGTGAGACCTTGTCAATTTTCAGTTCGCACCAATTCCAATGTTTCAAAATTGCCGTTTTTGAGAAAGTGGGAACTGGTTAGCAGAAAAACCATTTCAGGAACTCATTTAGTTATCTTGAATCTCAAATTTAAAAAAGAATTGAAAACAAAGGAAGTTTTGATTCTCATTTTTCATGATGATCTACCACGTAGTAATGGCTACATTCATCAATTTATCTACTCGAATAATTTTCAACTGGAATATCAATATCAGGATTCCACGTGCATCCATTTACATATAAATGAAATTGCTTGAAACTAATTCTACATATATCACTCAGGATATATTGACTTTGATCAAATTTATGGAAGTGCTGGGTCAGGTTAGAAATATAGACTAGTTCATAAGTTCAAAAAAATTTTACTGTTGATGATGGGCATTGGGATTGACATTTAGAAGATATACAAGTGTTAGAGGAATGAAGATTTCGAAAACAGAGCTATTTTGCAGAATTTTCATCTACAAGCCGGATGATTGTTATACAATTTTTTTTCGAAATCATTTCGTACACGTTCTCGAAACATTAGTCCACCCTTTCGTAACTGTGTCGTGAGTGTCACACCAAGATTTGTCCAAATAGAAAATTTGCTGTTGTTCTTGTCTATATTTAGTTATTTGTTCTAAGTATTTCTTAGGCATTTCGACTATTCTTCTGCTGTCCATAACTGCTTAACGTTTATTCATTATTTTGAATTTTGATCCTCGTTTCTTTATCCAATTCAGAAGAGTTTTTTCACAGCACGTTATGGCCGAAAGTATTTAATTTCTTCCTTATGATTTCAGTTGTAGAAATCTCATTGCTTTTGTAACAGTCGTATATTGTTTTTTTCAATGATTTTATTTGCTTAGGGATAAGAATTAAGAGTTCCACATATCATATCTTCAAAAAAGATTGTGATTCCTATAAGCTGATCTCACCGAAAATCCCGCTCATTCGAATTAACACTGGCTCTAATCTCGCCAAGTAACAGTGGCGTGAAAAATCTTATCAAGTTGGTTGATGCTCACAATAAATGCAAATAAAAGTGAGGAACTGCAATAGTCAATCCGAACGATTCTTCATTTTTCAGGACATTGACTGAATTCATCGATAAAAATATCACCAATGTATAAGCATATAGTTCAATAGCAACCACAGGGGTAGGAAAAGCACATTTACATGCTGAATAATTTGCATTTTCCTGTGCAACTGACTTTCAGAAGAAAACCATCCATTATCCTCATTGTACAATTTACAGTGCCTACTTTTACTTCTCAACAACATCTTATTCAACGTGCGAGATGTAGCTTTTTGTCCCGATGTGCGAGTGCTATCTGTTGTCGTACTCGAAAAATGCGCACCAGTATTCGATAAGTTCTTCAACATTTCCAATGCAAAAGAGGTTGCCGTTCTCGATAAAATATCGCTCAAAGTGCTGTAGAAAATCATGGAATTGAAAACATCTTAAGCGATCACCAATGTGGTTTTTAGAGCAAAGCAAAATGCGGGCTATTGCACTTGATTTTTTCAAGGCCATTGAGAATTTAGGATGAGGGCTTCCTTATCAAACATTGTTGTACCGGCTTGCCAGATATTCTCTCTTCGGCTTTCTCTAAGACCGTATTTTTATGATTATGACTTTGATTATTTATGATTATGAATATTAAACTTCTCTATGATCACCATAGAGAAGTTTAATACTGATCTATTATAGGAACCTTGCGTACACAAAATAATGGAATTGGGAGATATCTACAGATAATAATTTATTACAGAACTTTAGAGATTCCAAGAATATGTGAAATTATCCGAAAGTATATCAAATATTCTGCCGTTGAGTGATTTTTGTTCTAGGGTCTTGACATCGGTCAAACTAGAGACGACCTGAGGAATGTACTTCTTTACACAGGAATGTTTCCTGGTGGAATGGAGATCTAGCACGGACGAGACAATAAAGTTCAAAGATACTCAGAATGAGGTATAAGACAGTAAGACAAATAGTCCACAACTGAAAACAGCAAATTTCTGAGGGAAATTAATGGCATCGCTTCGTAAAAGGTTGAGCGATTCCCAGTATAACAGAGCTTTTCAATGGATACCGCTCAATCAAAGAACACCTGAATAAAATAGGGCTGAATAATAAAGACCTCAGCTGCAGGCAATGTGATGAGAGAGACAGCATTTTTTGTTGAGTACAAAACACAAGCACTACAGGATAATTCTTAAGGCGCTCTCGGAGCGATGCCTGTGCGAAAGTAGCATTGGATTACATTGGATTAGAATCGCTGGAGATTAAATCCATTTGGAAAAACGTTCTCAGAAAGTTTATTTCCCATAAACGCATTTCTCCAGATGAAAGAGTTCTCCAACAATGAAGTTCGAGGTATACTGAGTTGAACCTCAAAACGAGAAGCAGCCAGTCCGTCGCGAATTTTTTATATGTACCGCTCTTGGTGAAATCGAATGTGCCAAGTCACTTGAACACTTCATGTGAAAGTATCTATAGAAAAGAGACAAATCTCCAACCTTTCTTTCGATGTTCCAGACTATCAAGGTTGCAAGTGATGTTCGCGTCTCCAATCAGGTGCAATTCCAGCGACATGATTGTGCCAAGACATATTGGTGTCCATTTTAACCCCCAACAAACTTATCGAAGCAGCAAGCGAAATTGTCTGACCTGACATTATTATATCCGGTTCGGAGACATTTATCTTTATGGAGAAAAGCGATGCCTGGGTTTTTCTGCCATTGAATTGAACCTGCTTGCTTCCACCTCAATTTGAAATCACTTCTAGATCCCCATTAAGATATGCAACCTCCTGCTACCGGTGAAGATGTGCCTCTGTAGCCGATGTCCTGAAATCCAAATAGAATGATGAGAGTAGAATAGAGAATAGAATAGAGTGTGCTGTCGTCAGCAAATCAATATATTGGATTCTTGGTTTTTTCGAATAACTCGTTCATATACAATGAAAAGATGTTTGGATACAATATGGATCCGTGGGGAACACCAGCGTTGATGGTGAAAGTATTGGAGAGATATCCATCGACAGCCACTTGCAGGAAACGATCTTTCAGGACGCCGGAGGGCCATACACAGACATAGCCTACCACGCCGATGACCAGCGTTCAATTCTCCGATCGATTTTAATTCCCCAATGACGTGTGCTGAGACATCATGAAGGTGTGGAGAGTCGGAAATAGGTGACAGGTTGAGGAAAACGCGCCACGTGACTGGGTGGTCTGTCTCGTTGAGGGATACGCCTGGTCGTTTGTTTGAATTATTTATGTCCACATAGAATTCAAATCTCTCGCAACGATGTTCTGAGATGCAGAAGTGTGCGCTCTGATTAACTGGCAAGCTGCGTGGCAGTTTAAGAACGCTACGTGACAATTTGGTACACTCCGATTGGTTCACCGCCCAACTAGCTGGGTGAGAGAACAGCACGTGATAATTTGGTGCACTCTGGTTGACTGGGTGGTCTGTCTGCCTTGTATAGCGAACTGGTAGGTGACCTGACTTGTGTGATGACGTCACTGTCTGCCTGAAGAAGGGCTACTCCTACTGCAGCCATAGCATCGAAGTTTGGCCAGCAAACCCTCATATTGCCTGTTGATCTTTATATCTGAAAGCCATATTGATGATCACAAAGTATGTTGAAGCTTTCCAAATATTTGAGGATATGGTGGTTTACGACTTTCTCCATGTTATATTTCAGGGGAATGTAGGAATTGGATAACTAACATCCGATAGAAAACCTGTAAAAACTATTTCAGGTACCTCAATGGAATGTAATGGAAACAACGTAAAAAGCACGTAAGAGTGCAGCATAAAAAAGGGAATGAAACTATGAAACCGAGTTCCTGATATACGTATACAAGTTGATTCTAATATTGATATTCAGATAATGAATAAAGAGATCAATGACCAATTATTGGTAAAATTAAAATCAGCATGTCTTTCATAGTCCTTAAGTTGGATACAAGCTATGTCATATAATATCCAAGTTAAAATGTTATCGAGAAATCATTATGATCATACTGTTTTATGACTCTTAAATGAGTGGAATAATATTGAAATTTTTATTCGTTTTACATCGTATTCATATTTTCGCATTGTTGTCTTGAAGTTATTTCAAATTGTTTTACTGACTGGCAGTTGAATTGATTTAATACGCGAATACATTACTGAAACAAAGTTAATATTATAGAGTTATCCAACACACATCTTAAAAAAGAAGTTTTTTGCTGTTTTCGATAATAGTGTCGTATGTATGTACAGTCATATAGTCTAAAGTAAAAGTTTTCTTTAGGGTTCACCAGAAGTGAACTCGTAGAAGACCTTTTTATTTTCTTGTATATTTCAAATATTGAAACAAATACAGAACCATGAAATATATCCATGTGATAATACAAGATTCCATTACAAAAAAAGCAGATCGATTAATATTCAAAAGTAAAACTGACGCAATCACTCCATTCCCTTCCATTCCTTCTATTTTCATGCATACATCAGCATCTCGTACATTGCCTGAAGCTTGACTTTAAGTCTATCTATCTGATACATAATGTTATCCCATATTTCAATATTTACTTGGCTGATAGATAATAAAGATACTTGTAGGTTATTTCACTATCATTTCATTTCAGGTTTATTGTTGCTTAATATAATTGTTATTTTCAACTATTCTTTTTTAATTATTCTTTTTTACTTGTTTCAGGGATTTCAAATCATTTTATATAATAGACAATGGAAATCCGAACTAGTGAAATTCATCACGAAACATTGTCAATCACCTTCAAACAAAGCCAATATAGAAGTTGGTTCAAAATTTAAACGTTTACTTGTAAAAGACATAGAGTAACCACTGTTATATTATAATAAAACTAGATCTATTAAATGAAACGAAAAGAAAATTTAAATGAGGTTATGTGTAAATTATTAAAATTTATTAAACTTACCAAGTTATTATCTGTAGTGTCCTGGTAATTTTGTGTAGCTAAACGCAACAAATAACTCGAACGAGATTCACTAGGCCCCTTATTTACCATAATTATTTAGTTTAAATATTCTAATTATTTCTACTAATCACAGTCACAGTGAACAAAACAAGCGTTTACCTATTTATTACCCTTCTATACAGTAAGAACTCAAGATGTTACACTACAGAACTAAAATATTTTGCTACTTTATATTGTTTCAGAGGGTAACTAGTGTCATCTTGTGGACAAGGTGCGTAGTTTGGATTGTTTCTGTATAGAACCGGATTTGCTGTAACTTGAGCGGAACATCTCAAAAACGCATTTTTTGACTTGTTACGCTCTTGAACTCAGCTATCGATCTATTTCAAATCAACAATTTCCAGTTTCCAAAATATAATAACCAATGATCGCACTGTATTTCATAAAGTAGGCGTCGCAAGTATAAATTAACAGTTTGAATTCAAGAAAGTCAATTTACAATTTAATAATTGTGTGTAATTGGTGAGGCAATGCGGTGTCTTGAATTCATTCGAGTTAAGAACGTTTTGCAGTTCTATCACGTACCGCATACGACGCATACTATCCAACGGAGACTTGAAATATTTTTATTGACGACCTCACAGTGATCATATCCATTCATAATTGTCAATTTCGCTTTTTTCCCTTCGGAAAATATCGGCCGTAATGAGTATGTTTTGTGGATCAGATTTTATGAAATACTTAATGGGTTAGCAGTAATACAACTCTGAGTACATAAGACAAACAAGGATTATTGATTACGAATTGAATCTCAGGAGGATGAAAAAAGTTTAATATATAAATGAATTCTTCATGAAAACGTGTAGATCATTTACAGTATGAACATTTGCAGGCATGAACTGGAACAAAAAATCTATCTGAAACAACTACTTTCTATTATGAAAATTGAATTACACATAAGTCATTCAGTTTGTACTCCAAATATTTGTCATGGATCTGGTGTAGATGTCATGGCATAGAAGAACGTGTTCAAAACCTTCTGTGAAAGTAAAAACTAATTTAAGGGACAAATTCAACGTGTTCTCCTTTTATTTATTTATTTATTCACCAATATAGGGGTTACAAACAGATTAACAAATCCAATAGAGAACCCACTTTATAATTTTAGTTCAAGTGGGCTTTGAGACAAAAGAAAGTAAATTTAAATTTTTTTGTAAATTACATTGGACAATCGAAGAATAACATAATTCTTATAAGAGTGACAGAGACTACAGAAATGATCACAACTTATCAATGAAATGTTTTTATAAAAGTTCATAAAAAATATNTAATAGCTGTCAGTAAGGTATATTCATTTATTTCGACGGATTCGACTGGGGAGATGAGGAAAGTTGGATCAAATATGTCAATAGGTTGGATGAAGTTGTTTTTGAAATTTTTAGCGAAAAGGTTACAAATTGTGTCCCTGGTATCTGCAGTTTCATTGTCAAGATATAACGAGCTTGGAATACAATTTGTATTTTTTCTCAAATTTTTAATGAATTTCCAAAACATTTTCGAGTTTCTATTGATTTCATCTGGTTTTTGAATTCCAGATAGTCGATTTGGTTTTGGATGAAATAATTTCATCAACGCTGCTACAACGCCATTAGACATTTCAAGAAACTTCTTAACTCATATCTCCTCTATGATGGAAAAAATGCGACATTATAGACTCTTTCCGGTTGAGAAAAGACATGGTAGTCAAACGGAGCCGGATCTTGTGAATGAGGGGAGTGGAGTGTTTGACTAACTTAAACATGGTAACATGCGATCCGCACAAATCTGGTACGAGTATATTAGTTTTGCCAAAAAATGACTGCAAAAAAATTTTTTTTGAAAATCTGCAGAGAATTTCCTGTATACTCAAAATGAAAGAATACATTGAAATCAGAAGTTATGCCGTAAAGCGCGTTTTTGACGAAAAAAAATCTACCCTTTACTCAGTTTTCAATTTTTTTCAAACTTTGTATGCAGTTTTCTATGTTCTCAAAACAAACAAATCACTACATTTATATAAACAGGTAATATCAATCAGGAATATACATGATAGCTAATTACCAGTAAAATTGATCGCACCGTAATTCAGTTCAGACTCAATTATATTACCATTTTGAAATAAATATTGAAACTTTGGTAGACATCGATGTTTCACCAGTGAGGATCACAGCGTTTCTTGAAAGTGAACTGTTAACCTTTCATTTAGTATATTGTCTAGGGCCCCTATGAGTGATATCTGATTCAATTCCATAAATAATATTTGAAATACAAAGTGAGTAGAGAAAAG